>JAPKLW010001853.1:0-85215 GCA_026898455.1 Plectranthus barbatus | reverse complement strand
TTTTTGTCTCTACGGCGCTGGGAGAGAGAATCTGGAATTCTGCTGGTAACATCTGACTGGTAGATCATACTGGTGATCTTGTGCTGGCAGTCTCTGCTGGTGACTTGCCCTGGCATCATCAAAGTCTACCAAATGTCTGGATGTTAATTCTTCTCGAAATCTCCCATGACTGGTGAAATCACTGCTGGTGAATAGTGTAAGTAGGAACACGTATTCTCCTGGTAAGGTTTGTCAGCCGCCTGCTGATGAAACCCTTCCCAACTGGTGAACAGTAGCCAGTCATAAGCGCTTCTCGCCGCTGGTGAACAGTGTCAGCACGAGTCTTTGTCAGCCGCCTGCTGATGTAACTTTTCCCAACTGGTGAACAGTGCCAGTGGTAAGCGTTTCTCATGCAGGTGAACAGTGTCAGCATGAGTCTTGATCAGCTGCGACTTACAACTCAATAGACCTAAACAGGACTTTACATTTAAGACTAGAGCTATGTAGAGACAACTGACGCTGGTAGGACTTAGGATTTGATCCACCAAAACTATAATCTAAACAAGTAAGCTACTGGGGGAGGAAACCTTAGACAGATTTCCCAACAGTGACCATATCCGAGAAGTACACCCTCATTTGACTTAGGTGAAAAAGTGTTAAGTTTTGATTTTCCATTATTATGGATATAACATGTTGCACCAAAAGCATGTAGATAATCTAAATTAGGCTTACGACCGTTATATACTTCGTAGGGAGTCTTGTTGAATCGGCTGTTAATGGAACTTTTGTTCTGCGTATAGCAGGCCGTCATCACCACTTCTCCCCAATACTTAGCAGGTAAATCAGCATCGGCTAGCATAGATCGTACTGCGTCTTTCAGTGTCCAATTCCTTCTTTCAGCTAGACCATTCTGATGAGGAGTCCTAGCAGTTGACCTCTCATGATTTATACCAGCTTATGCGCAGAAATCCATGAGGATTCCATTGCAAAATTCGGTTCCATTGTCAGATCGGTTCCTCTTCACAGTAACCTCTTTATTGTTTTGCTCCTTAAGAATTAACTCGGGTAAGATGATTTTAACCTCATCTTTGGCTTTAAGCAGGCGAACCCATGTGTACCTAGAATAGTCATCAACTACCACTAAAGTATATATCTTTTTACTTACAGAGGGTGGAGTGACTGGTCCAAATAGGTCCATGTGCAATAATTCAAGAATCCTGCTTAAGGTATTTTTCTCTGGGTTGGAGTGGAACGAAGCTTTGGTCTGCTTCCCTTGTTGACAGGCTTTGCATACTCCTTCCTTACGAAATGTGATGTCATCAGGTAGACCTGCGACAAGCTCGTTTCTGGCAATATGGTTAATGGTTTTAAAATTCAAATGATTTAACCTTTTGTGCCATAGCCATGTGGTTTCTTCTTTGCTCAGAGCTAGAAAGCATGAATGTTGTTGGCCACTTTGCCAATCAACAACTTAAAGACCTCCTTTCCGGATTCCTCGAAGTTTTACTTCTCTTGTAGCATTGTCAGCTATAGAACAACCTGAATGAATAAAAGATATTGTGTACCCGTTTTCGCATAGTTGACTTATGCTTAGTAAATTATGTTTGAGGTTTGATACGAGAGCCACGTTGACAATCCTTAGTCCATTGCGCTCTATACATCCTCTGCCATGTACTCTTCCATTGTTGTTATCTCCGAACAAGACAGAAGGACCATATGATTTCTGAATATCTGAGAACAGGTCTTCGTCTCCAGTCATGTGCGCAGAACAACCACTGTCTAGGATCCACTCATTTGACATGCCTGATGTCTTCGCACTTGAATCTTGATCCTGCAAGAACAATTAGGCTGATTTAGGTCCCCGTTTTGCATCGGGTCCTCAAGGATTAGCTTGGGTCATTGTTCCTTTTGGAACCCACATTTTGGTAATCTTTAAGGTTTTCTCCTTGAGATCCATTTTGTCAACCTTCTCAACCTTTTGATGTGTGTGTGTGTGGTTGTGTGTTGTGCTTCTTTGCCTTCATCGTCCTTTGATGATACACGTATCTGGACTCGAGTCTCACATAGATTTTTCTCCTATGTGGTGTGTAATTATAGTACTGGGGTTTCACTGAATGATATTCAGTGTGTCTTCCCCGAGAAAGGATAGGATTTGGCTTCCTAGCATTTGAAACATGATGCTCAGCCTTTGTCCTTGAGTTTGTTAAATAGTTCTGCTTAGCAGACCTAAATTGAGAACTTTGCTGAGATTCAGCATATCTTGTGGTACTCTGCTGAAATCTTACATTCCTCTTGACTTTTTGCTGAGGTCTAGCATAGTGCTTGACACTCTGCTTGGGTCCAGCAGATTGCTTGATATTCTGCTGAGCGATCTGCTTAGCCTTTGTCCTAGCATTTGATGATTCAGCAACTAATTTATCCTTCTCTTTACCATCACTAAATATTTTTCCGGCAAAAACAAAAGTGATATTTCTCTTTTGCCTCGAAGTTTCATCTTCGTCTTGATAATAGTGCCCAATGCCAGATCGGTCACCGTGACGTCTCTGTTGGCTTATCAAGTTATTCAAGATATCATTACTAGTCATATACGCGCAGACACACTTCTCATTGGCTTTGTTTTTCAAAATCAGATTTTCTTTTTCAAGATTTTTGAAATTTTCAGAGAGTTCAGAAAATTTAGTTCTAAGTCTTGATAGCTCCTTGCTATTGGACCTTAGTCTTTCGACTTCGTCGGTCAGACTTATGACTTTCTGTTTGAGTGAAGAATTATCTTCTACGATAACATTTTTCAAGGTGTATACCTTTGAAAGTTCTAAAGACAGCTTGGTAAGATAATCTTCCTCGGAATCCAAGAAGGAATCCTCCGATTCAAATGTGTGTGCTGAGCATGAAGTATTAACTATAGATGTTACCTCTTGATAGTCGGCTGCTAGGGCCGATTCGGAAGGTTGCTCAGCAGTAGCAGATAGTTCACCATTCACAACGATTCTTGCTATAAAGACCATCAAGGCTTCTTCTTCCTCATCAGTGGGGTAATATTCCTCTTCATTGTCAGGAATATCTGGGACTTCTGTCCGCGTCAGCAACGCCTTTGTCACAGCTCGAACTGCTCGTCTTTCAAATCTTTGTCACAAACATTCTCTTTCTTCAGGACTTACTTTTGGACAATCATGCTTCAAGTGATCAGGGGATTTGCATTCAAAACATATCCTTATCTTTTTCTCAGTAGGATGCTATATCGAGGTTGCTTTTGTCTCCTTTTCGGCCTTTGCTTCCAAAATCATTTTCTTTATCTTCTTCATCTCCTCCTCCAACTCGTCTATCTTTTGATTTTCACTGTTTGAGTTAGAAGTTGAGGGAGTCTCCTTTGTCGGTGTTGTGGGTGTTGATTTCTCCTGATTATAGAACGGTTTCCTAGGAGATTTCCATTTGTTTCCGTCCTTTTTGATGAAGTATGTTACATCCTCTTGATTCCAGCACTTGTTGCATTTGGGTGTGCTATAGCAGCTTCATTCTTCTTCGACTGCTGAATAATGAATTCATGTGCCTTTAATTGAGAGAAAACTTCAGCGGTAGACATGCTGCTCAGATCCTTTTCACTTAAGCTCGTCATCTTGACAAAATCACTTCTGGGATAGAGTTTGGATATAATTTTGTTGTTCATTTCCCCTTTGTCATATGTCTTGCCGACATTTTTTAGTTCTCCTATGATTGTGTTGAATCTTTCTTCCATCAGTTGAATGGTTTCACCAGGAACCATGGCGAAGGATTCGTACTTGTCTACTGCTACTTGTAGCTTGTTTCGCTTCATTTGTTCCGTCTCCTGAGAAACTTCACAGACGTACTCCCACATTTCTTTAGTTGTGTTGTAGTCTAGAGCTTTGTCAGACATCAGAGGAGGTAGACAATCCATGATTAGTTTCATGGCGATAAACTCCAGCTGGCCTCTCTTTTTATCTTCAAGAGTCCATTCCTCGTAGGGTTTCTTCACCATCTCAGGTCTGGGTGAACCACCAGTGGGTCCAGGTGGTGCAGTGTTAACCTTCAGGATCTCTATAGGACCAACCGTGAGAATGTCCCTCATCTCTGGATGAATGCTCTGCAACTGGATCATGGCCTTCTTTTTCCAGGTTTCAAATCCATCCTTGTTGTACTTTGGAAGAGCGTGATTCATCATTTTGATTATTTTTGCCTTTACCTGAGCTATGTAAGACACAGATACAAGAAACGCAAGGAAAACTAGGATCTAGGTCCTAAGCAACTCAGAAGCAGTCGGTTTTTCAACCTCCTGCTCTGATACCACTTGTTGGTCCCTGAGATCAGAGTCGTCGTGGTAGCAATAAGATATACACACGAAATGCAGCGGAATAAAGTAGTGTTTACTTGTATTTATATTATTCTCAACTTAGGGTTTTTGTTCAAGTTCGCTAAAGTTTCTTCTTGCAGTTATACTCTAGCAACTTTGTTGCTAAGTTTAAATCACCGTGGTAGTAAAGTAATAAAGCAGTAACCAGCAAGAGAACACAAGATTTAAAGTGGTTCGATCAAATGATCTACGTCCACTCTTTAGCCGAATTGCTAAGAGTTTTACTAAGAAAGTATACGGTGTACAAAGAATTTCCTTTCCTGTAAAGCAGGCACCCGATGTTTGGTCTGTCTACTTCACGGCTATCTTCCGATACTCCAAACTTCTCAGGTGTGGCTCCGGCAGAGTCAATGGCGCACCTTCGTAAAACTCGCTTTTACCACCTTTGGAAGAGTTTAAAGTTCCTTCCGAACTGTCTTTGTTTTTTGGCTTCAGTGCCCGTCCTAATCAATTCCTTCTCGAGAAATTGACTGTTGGATACTTCCTATAAAGAAAGTGATCCCAATAATTGAAGATTCTTGAATCAACTCAAGAATCTCTCAGATGAGTGTCAGATGTATAGTGAGTCACTCAAGATGTTGAAGGCTTTTCGATGTCTCTGTATTATGCCTTTCAACTGAACTTCTCTCAAGATATTCTTTTTTAGAATCTTTCGTACGTGTATTTGCATTAGAGAGTGAGCAGCTTGCGTATCTTCCTTTGACTTGCCTTTTATAGTTGGCTATTCGTAACTTGAGTCGGCAGTTCCGTTTAGGCAAAACGGATCTTTCATCTTAATTGCAGGTAGCTTTTTACCAACTTTTTTGTCTCCGTACAGGCTTTTCCGACCTACTTCTGACAGGTCTAGTCTTCGCGCGTTGGTTAGAATTGCGGTGTAGCAATTGTTGAGATTTTCTTTGCTGAGCCTTTTCTGGAACGGGATGCTGGATATCTTTCAGCATACTGCTGGATTTGATGCGCAGCAAATGCTCTTCTGCTACTTTGACTTCGGATTGCTAACACTTCAGCAATCTGTGACGTGTTATCGAATGCTGATTCCTCAGCATTCTGCTATCACTAGCTTTCTTCCTCTTTAGCTTTTTCTGATGTTTGCTGAGAGTGTTTCAAGCAGCCTATTCTATTACAACTCAATATTCACCCTATATAGGACATTACAAAGTTGCTAAGTTATGCTAAGGTTCAGCAATGATCGACCATCTACTAAGGTTTGATCCAACAAAACCTTTTACAATGTACTCCTAAGGATAGTTCAGGAATATTTTTCCAACAATGATCATAAGAGAGAAAGGCTTATATAGTGTTAGGATTTGCAAACCCTAACCCGGCCTAATGGGCTCAAGCAGTTTGTGGGCCAGACCAGGGATCAAATGCAAATAATAAAGTGGGCCCTCCTTATTAATTAATTCAATGTCCAACCAAGAACATAACTAACTAATAAAACATTGTTTTACCTACACCACGGAAATAATGTTGACTCACCCCTTCATTACCACGTTATTTGGAACGGGTGGCATTAAACTTGAATGATCCACATATTTAAGGTTCCGGACATTCATTAATTAATTTGTCTTATGAAAATTAACCACAATTAATTAATCTCTTATTTCCTGAGTAGTACCACTCACTTCTTTTCACTTATGCCTGAAGCGGATATGATTGCCTACATGTCCAGCCTAAGCAGGCCACACACAAACTGCCACACCCATGATGCAGGTATAAGAGTACATGAAAGACTCACCACCATAGCAAGTCAAAGTGTGGTCAACTTGTGTATGCCTCTTAGCCTTCCATTAGGTGTAAGATTATAACAAGTATCTAGAGATCTGGCTCATTCATATATCAACTAGAATGACACATCTCACTGTTGATCCCATCAATACTTAAAGATGTAATGACACATCAAGTATCGTATGTTTGTTATATCAGATAGAGACTATGTTGATGTAACACATTTATGAAGACCAATGTATTAACAAACACACTTAATCATAAATGCTTTTAGTATTCAATCCCTACAATCTCCCACTTATACTCAAAGCATAATACCATTGCTTTATAAGAGTATTAAGTTTGTTTATATCAGACCTAGCTTATTTACACATTTATCATCTTGTGATCAATTCTACCTACAGATCCAAACTATGAGGGTGACCCTCATAAGTCATGTGAGGTAAACACCACTTAAATAAATTTGCTCGACCTTCATGTCAATCGCTCCCATTTTATACACATTGCCTCTTATCACAATTTCTCGTATGATATGGTAATACATATTTTATGTGTTTCACCACCTTGTAAGTCTTGGGTTCCCTTTAGTTTGTCATTGCACCGGCATGTTCACAATACCTTGTGATTCTATTAGACAAACTTTGAGCACACACCTCTAGAGGAAAACACCGGAGTTATACTGCTTCTTGCGAAGCTAATGAAGTTGTTACACACTCGGCCTTCATACCAAATTTGCGACACAGTTCTTTGTCAAATTCCTGTAACTCCTCCTCCAAGGCCAACACATAGCTAGAGGTCGATTTCCTTCTTTATGATCCTCCTGGATATTCGATTCCATTCAATCCACAAGGCACATTTATAAACGAATGTGCCTGTCCAGGGTTGAATTAATGTATGTTCACAATGCATATAGCATTATAGATATCTGACTTCATTCATTGCCATATATAGAAAAGGTAGTTCTTGGCATTATGATGAAACGAGTCACCACAGATTCAATTTAAGCAACTTGAGATACCTAAATATCCTTTTCTAGTGGTAACACAAGACTTTAATCCAAAGGATATTCCAGTATCTCAAATGTCCTACTTCTGAAACTGTTCGGATAACCATCTCCTTATGTCTGACATTATCTCCACACCGTTTCTGAATGGAAAATACTATCTACATAATGTGCAAGAAAAAACACGCTTCTGCTGACACATAATTGGCACATGAAACTCTCGTTCTCGATAAGCAATATCGAAACATCTGTTTCATGATCTTGAAGCTCCTTTAGTTCATACTTGAACTTCTTTGGCTTCTAG
This sequence comes from Plectranthus barbatus, assembly GCA_026898455.1. Lineage (NCBI taxonomy): Eukaryota > Viridiplantae > Streptophyta > Magnoliopsida > Lamiales > Lamiaceae > Plectranthus > Plectranthus barbatus. The sequence goes on along the minus strand of JAPKLW010001853.1, from coordinate 77,835 downwards.
AGAAGAAGATGTTGCTCACCTTACTGCACATAATCTATCTGGTTGTTGCATATATATGTCATCACCTTTGTGAAAACTACGGACGATAACATCTATCTTCCAGATGCTTAGGTTCGTATGTGTTGTTATTGACAAAAGAACTTGAATGGGTTTAATCGTTGCAACCAATGAGAAGGTCTTGTTATGAAACATATCTTTCTCACAAACCTAGACTTTTGAAGTATACTAGGTTACCATTCGAGCATTTATTTACCTGTATATCAATAAGTCCCCTATAGCTGGAAGGCTATTTGTAACACTGATCCTGATATACAACCATAACTCTTAATAATTCATTTTTTTAATTCATGACTTGACATCATTAAACTGCATCTTTGTCTTAACAACTTTGTTGTGTATTTAGGAGATAATACAATGATGTTCAAGAACTGGAAATAGATCGAAAGATTGTTTCCTACGAACCAGTACTATAAAGACTGTTAAGTAACCTCCCACTGCAACGATGCTCGTTTTAATGTTGTCAGTTATTGGTGCATTAATATATGGTTTACCGTCTTGCACGGGCGATCTTGCAATTGGTACCATACCTACCAAGGTATGCTCAATATGCCACGGGGCATTTCATCTTATACAAAAACTCTCTTGTGTTTAGGATATTAAAGAAAGCACATATTTCGTTTGCTTGGGATAGCCCGCAAAGCAGTATTAGCTTAAACATTTCTTCTAACCAATCATCTTCCTTCATCAGCTAAAAAGCTGAACTACCAATTATCGTCTTTTGACAAAGTCAAGATCCACTAGAGTATTTGGAATATTTAGAAGACACTGGATTAAGCAGATACACTATTGTTTTTTTACGCTATTCCCTAAAACAAAAATTGGCAAAGCTGACATAGCTTATAAATTTTAAAGAATCCTATTTCTTTCGTTTTGTCCACACTATCCCTATGAGGGATAACAGGTGTAGTCAACTGGGATACAATCCATTTGCTCTGCCAGATATTGTAAAACACATCACTTGAGATACACACAATTATGAAAAACCATAATGTCTTTACGGTCTTGTTTAGCTTCTTCTCTACCTTAGTCTTAAATGCTCTTGATAAAAGCAAGAAACTAAGTCTTGTAGTGAATTAGATAAACATATCCATATCTTAAGTGATTACAGCATCAATGCCTATTTAAGGCAACTGTGGAAGTAGACTCCACACAGAGCAAACTCGAAATAACTCATAGAGATTCAGTCGCATTTTTTTCACAGGTCTGGTTATCATCTTATACCTCTAAGTAGTATTTATTAACACCATTCTTGGGAATACCTGGATTGAATCCATAATTCCATGAATTACTTAAACTACTTAGACTGATGTAACCTCGTCTCTAGTAAGATTCTGTAATATGCCATAGATCACTGATGGTTTATGTAAACAAGTACTAAAGGGAAACATCCATTTAATCATAATGGAAAACACTGTTATTTATCATGACAGAATAATTCTATCATAAATAACTGATAATCTATAAAACATAAACGTAAATGAGTTTTATACAAAATATTTGTTCAAAACTAAAATCTTGTTTATCATAAACATAAAGTAAAACCTCCATCAGCCGAAGTAGCAACTTCCAGCATCAATCTTGGAGATTGTAATCCCGCCATCTTCAAGCATTAAGCTTGATCCGCTGTGAAGTGTAGCAAACATGATTAGTGACCTCAGTAACCACTACCCACTAATGAGTAGAAAACTGATACTAAACATGTTTCAACAACCAATGCAAAAGATGACGTACCTTGTCCCTTAGTTACCAAACTTAGACAATTTACTTTCCAGTGAAACTTCTTGCCACACTTGAAACATTTGTCTTTCTTGCTACCTTTCTTTCCTTGATTCATCTCTCCTTTACCATTCTTCTTCTTCATGTTATTACGACGTGACTTAGAAGAACTCTTAGCAAGAGACCAGGAAAGACTTGATAATGCAAGATTGCTCCCATTGCTTCCTTCATTCCTCTTTTCTTTGACACCACTCTTCTGACTCGAAAGCAAATCAGAGTGACTCACAGAAATGACTAAAGAAGCTTCTGCTGACACAAGATCCTTGAGTAGACTGTGAACAGTATACTACTTCTTATTTTTCTCAAAAGAAATTCTAAAGTCATCAAATGACTTCGGTAGCGTGTTGAGTATCAAGTCAATTTTGACATCGTTGTCAATTTGACCACCCATTAATGTGTACTCATCGATGAGTTGGATGAGTGATTCCACATGTTCACGCACTGAACAACCCTGATCCATTTTCTGTCTTATCAAGAAAATGCGCTTGATAAGACTGGATCTAGCATGTCTATCAAGCCCGCCATATACTACGTCAAGACATCGCATAATATCACGCGCAAGACATACATCACTATAACGAGAACACAGTGCATTAAACATACCACCCAAGATGTATTGTCTGGACATGCCATTTGACCATATCCACATGTGATACTCTGCACGCTCCTCATCGAAACATGCATCGATCGGCAAACTCGGACAGGGAGTTTATAAAACAAACAAATGTCCAAATGAATACAAAAGTTTGACAATGTCAGTTTTCCATCCAGGAAACTTTGGACCAGCCAAGGAATTATGTACAATTGAATTAATGAGCGATGTAATAATAGACATATCTGAAAAACGAATAAGCGGATTAAAGTAAGCACATACTACGAACGATTGAAACAAATATGCATAGATCCTTTAGATAAAACGATGCAATTTGCTTCCTCCAATTGCCTAAGCTAATTTACCGCAAGCTACTAAAGTAGACGTTTACGAAAAACTATCGACCAGACCAAAATAGAATCTTTAATTTCTCTCCATGCCAGGTATCCGCCGGCAACAAAAATTATTATTGGAGATACTAATACCATGTTCACCTATCTTGAGCAGGGACATCATTCATGAGTTATACTCCTGCAACATCTAAGCCAAATAACCACAATCCTAACTCCAGATGATAGAAGACGATTTAGCGTACGTACTCGACCCATACCACATGCCCTTTACATCCTTCGTTACCTCATTTAGTTTAATCTTGAAGACCAGTGAAAGTTGTCTCAATGCAAGCCGCTTCAGCAGATATTTGCTTAGAGGAGATGGTGATGGATTCAACGATAATAGAGGGAAGAGAAGGGGAAGGGGGTTACTTTTTGCTTTATTGAAAATAGATTGTAAAGTCAAAAAAAGCGCAGTTAGTGTTCATTGTTGAGTGATCGCTTGCTCTCTAGAAGATATGGATGTTGGGAACCAATCAACGCTGTTGTGTTCTAACAGATCTGATCTTTTGATTTGTATCCATTGCTCCTCGGAGATCTGGTGAGGATACGCTACCGAAGCCTTCTTGACTGGTGTAGCCATGCCGCCGATCTCTCTCTAGTGTTGTGATTAATTGCATTGAAAAATACTTACAATAACTGATCTGAAGAGAGAAAGGCTTATATGGTGTTAGGCTTTGCAAACCCTAACCTTAATGAGCTAAAGCAATTTGTGGGGCCAGACCAGGGATAAAATGCAAATAATAAAGTGGGTCCTCCTTATAAATTAATTCCATGTCCAACCCAGAACATAATTAATTAATAAACATTGTTTTACCTACACCACAGAAATAATGCTGACTCACCTCTTTATTACCACGTTATTCGGAACGAGTGGCATTAAACTTGAATGATCCAAATATTTAAGGTTCTAGACATTCATTAATTCATTTGGCTTATGACAATTAACCACAATTAATTAATCTCTTTTTACCTGAGTAGTACCACTCACTCATTTTCACTTATGCCTGAAATAAATAATTCAATCTGCAGGGTTTAGCATAATAAACCTTGTCAGCTCCTCAGGGAATGTCCCCATCCTAAAGCAGATATGATTACCTACATGTCCAGCCTAAGCAGGCCACACACAAACCTCCACACCCAAGATACAGGTATAAGAGTACATGAAAGACTCGTCACCATAGCAAGTCAAAGTGTGCTCAACTTGTGTATGCCCCTTAGCCTTCAATTAGGTTTAATATCATAACAAGTATCTAGAGATGGGGCTCATTCATATGTTAACTGGAATGATACATCTCACTGTTGATCCCATCAATACATAAAGATTTACCAACACATCAAGTAGTTAGGATAAGCTCACTTATGAACTAATGTGTCGCAGCCTAAACCGACAGCCTATCTAGGGACTGTCTCAACCTTGATACTGTTTATATCTCGCTAGGTCAAACGACTCATATGATCCTCTGTGATCTCCTACACACCATATGATAATCCCTATAGGAAAGATAATAGGATATTATAGTTCGTTTCATATGTTTGTTATATCAGATAGCGACTATGTTGATGTAACACATTTATGAAGACCAGTGTATCAACAAACTCACTTAATCTTAAATATTTTTAGTATACAATCCCAACAATTGATTTTTAAGACGCATTACATCCTCCTTAGTTAACCATGTTGGTATCAATTCTCCATTGAGTTGCCTATCTGAGCCCAGTTCATAACTTTGGAGGATTAATAACTCATATGAAGGCTTGTGAGACTTGGATCAAGATAGACAACCTAGTTTGTCCTCATGAAACCAACTCTCTGGTTAACTAAAATTGACTAGAGGACATATATGATAACACAAAATATTTTAGCATAGACATTCAACTTAAAAACCAACATTTTGCATGCTTTTGAGAAAACTGAGATGATCACAACTCTAATGGTGTTTGAGTTATAGTTTAAAATAGCCAACCTAAATAATGTTTAGATATTGTGATAAAAAATTAAGCAAGTACTGAAAGCAGAGCTTGTTACTCTATGTTCCCTTCAATTAACAACACACACATACACAAGTTAGGTGGATCATCTAACGTTTTTACTAGTAGCATCGCATGTGATGCTACACACAAAACCAAGACTTGTCATCTAACTGACTGACTCGAACAACTAATTCAACATAAAATATTCATCAGTTGAAATTCTCATGCAACTCATTCGATCACTTCCATTTTAGTTAACCAATCCACAGTAAACAAACAATTGAGTTTATAACTCGATAACTCAAAAAATAGTTAACTTCATACCTACCTATGCATGCAATCATTAGACTATAACATGACATTCAAAATCATATTAAAGTCAATGAACATGTGCATGATGTGTCTTAGTATTTATATTCAAGCTCATGTGTCAAAGAAACAAAATATCGGATCGAAATAGGACAAAAATGGAATCACCTCAAATCTGTACGAGTTTTGTGACCCACCTACTAGAACAAAGGTTGCCATCATCCTTAGTAGGTCACTGAACTGCCACTTTGGCAATAAAAAATGCATCTCATTTAGCGGTCGGGCTATTAACGACTCTGATCGCCAAACTCAAACGAAAAATGCTCAAGTTGTTTTCCGGCCAATCGAGCATCCACAACTTAAACCAATCCACAGATGACAAAGAATATCCTAGGTTGCTAAAAATATAATTCTAACAGACCAAAACACGTACTTGCTCATGAAGAAAGGTAAATAAACCCAATCCTTGAAATGGTGTTTTCTCGTGGTTGTTGGCATTCAGACGACGATCGGTCCAACCATAGTATAGTAAGATGATTGATATGTGTGTGAAATGACCACTTTATTGATGCATAATTGTTATTTTTCAAGCTTACTTCACCCACATATCATAGGTTTTTGTTTAGATTTCATGCATTTTTCGAGTTTGTTGCTTTTGAGTATAAATCCACAAGTTAGGCCAATTTTTGGAGTAATTTCGACCCAGATTTGGCACATGCTGAACATATTTCGACCCAAATTTGGTAAGAAGAGCTGAAGGGTGAAACAGAGGGCAAAAATCGACCCAACCCTGTTTGGGTTCGGTCAGATTTTTGCCTCTGAAGGGCAAATTTAGTCTGAACCCAATTTGGGTTCGGTCAAAATTTGCACTTCAGAGGGCAAAATTTGGTCGAACCCTATCTGTCTGGGGCAAACCCGTGCGGGATTTTCTAGAAAGGTATGAGGTTTTGGCCATCTGGGTTGTACCCATCTTGTCCCCGGTAAAATTTTGGTCAACTCACTTGCTATAAAAGGGGGGAAAATGAAATTAATGGAAAATTTTTACATTTTAAAAGTAGATCTAAGAGGGAAATTGGAAGTTGTTCACTCCAAACATTTCAAAATCGACTCCAAACATCAATTGAAAGGAGAATCCATGAAGAATCAATCCAAGTAGATGCGGATCAAAGAGGAGTGTAAAGATCAAATCAACATTTGGGGAAAATTTTCTTCTCAACCTTCAATTGTAATGAATTCACTTTCTATCGTAATTGAATTGCAATCAACAAAAGGTATGAGTAGCTAAATTTGTGTTGGATATTGGTTGAATGATGATTTGGATCAATTGATTGAATTGAATATTTGTTTACCTTCTTCTATTCAATTGCAACACTCTAGAGCCTTTCTCTTAGTCAATTAGTGTAGGCATTAACCAACTAGTTGATTAATTGGCACCAAAATTGCAGCCATTTCGCGGATCTAGGTGTCGTGAATAGTGTGATTGCATACGAGTATTAAACTAATTCATGTGCGGGGATAGCTCGTAGGTCTAAAATTTACGAACCTTTTGGAGTGAGATTAGATTCGATAATGTAACAGTTTGAGCGTTTAATCTCATCAACTTCTAATTTATCGATGCTAAGGGGATTAGATAGTCTAGGGTGGATTGACCATTGTTAGGAGAATTAAAAGTTCGTTTGCAGCATTCTATCCTATCTTTGTTGGTTCATTGCAAAGTTCAAACCGATATCCTAATTTCTCTCATTTGTGGAATTCGTTTGATTCGTGAAATTTAACGGTATAGTTTGTGAGTTTAATCGGTCAAGTGGAGTAAATTATTGTTTTTAGAAATGTGGTTGAAGCATTTAGTTCACTTGTGATTGTTAGCTACTTTAGAATAATTCTTTGCCTAGATTAATACTACTCAACAATTGGATTGAATTGGATATAGATTTAACTCGAAAGTAATCGGCACTCGAGTAGGAAAAATAAGAAGAACTTGGATTTGATAATTTTATTATTGACTTGCTAGGAATTCGGTTGATTTAATTAGTCGAATTTTTAGCGTATCAAGATTTGGCGCCGTTGTCGGGGACTTCAAATAGTAGGTTGCATGATATTGGTGAAATTGTGTTGTTTGTAGTTCAAGTGTCTGTGAAATTGTTTGTTAGAGTGATAATTGGAGTTTGTTGGACTTGTGTAGGTTGTGCATGCTCACAAGGTCCAAAGCTCGACATTGGAATAACAAATGAGAAAAGAATGATTCGAAAGAGTGGAAATCAACATCGAGAAGAGAAGAGTAGACACGAAAAGAATAGATGAGTTGCAACGATAAGTGAATGAGAGCTAAAATGAGTGAGAGACAAAAACCAAGGATGCCACTCAAGAATCTCTTCGAAAAGATGTCACAAGATAGCTACCAATGGTTGGAAGAGAGAAGAGATTACTGTACTGTGAAGTCGGTTGAGGAATCCTATGAGAGTTAGTCGTTGAGAAGCCAATTGGCTCTAATGCAAAAGCAAATGGATTTGCTTCAAAAGGATAGTGCGGGATATGAAGAAGCAAGCTTTAGAAGGAAGGAGGAAAGATTCCCCAAAAGGAAAGCTTCAAAAGACTATGGATACTATTCCCCTAGTCCATATGCTAGCTCAAACCATACTTGGAACCCACCCAAGAGATTCGATAGTTATGATAAATGGGGTAGCAGTGGTAATAGAGGATATGGGGAAGAGAGAACATCTTGGGAAGTATGGAAAAAGAAACCTGAAAAACATGAGAGGATGCTTATGGAGATAAAGATGCAACTATCTAATATTGTGGAGCAATTAAGCGGGGAACACCAAGGTGGAGAATTTCGAAGCAACATGGATGTAAACCCAAAGTAGAGTGGTGACGTGATTGATGAAAGTATGGATGATGATACGGAGGAAAAGAAGAATAAAGATGAAGGAAAGGAAGAAGAGATAGTGGAGGTCCAATAAGAAGAATTGAAGAAGGAAATAGAATTTTTACTTCAAGAAAATGAGGCAAATGAAAGCACCGAGGAGTTGGTGCAAATCTTGGAAAAGGTAAAGAAGGGTGAGAGTGAGATGCCTTCGCTAGAAGAAATGAAATCGGCACTAGCAAGTTTTGTGGAAGATGAGATGTTGGTAACAAACAAGCATGTGAAGGAAAGTTTGTGAAGCCAATGGAGGTAGTGTCGAAGAATGATTTAGCTCTTATTGTTCAAGAAGTTGTTGAGGTGAATAAGAAGAAAAAATAAGTGTGTGAAGTGTATGAGCAAATTCATGTCCTTGACACGGTGCATAAGCTCGATGAAGTGCTTGGGGGGAATGTTGTATTGGAGAGTAGTTATGATGAGGCCCTGGAGAGCACTTCAAAGAGGGAACTACCATTCTTGCAATCGGAGTTTTTCAAGACATTCAAACCTCCTTGTAAGGATGAGAGGGGCATAAGGAAGAACATGGTGAACGACTTGCTTCTGAGGAAGGTGCGATCGGTAGAAAAAGGTATATTCAAAATTCGCAAGATTTTTGACAATGGATAAACATGGTAAGGTCGTCTAGCTACCGACATAAATGGAAGCACTTGTTAGGAGGCAACCCAACCATTTTTCTTTCTTTTGTTTTAATTCTTGCCTAGATAGTTTTTGAATTTGTGGATTGTAATAGAAGAGCCTTTCGTTGGTTTTGAGTGGATAATGGTGTTCCTTGTAAGTTGCTAATGGTTTGTATTGTCTTTTGGTAGGGTGCACCATTTAGGGGATGAAAGACTGCTTGATGATGCCAAATCTCTCTAAAAAATTTAGTTCCTTCGGACTAAGTTTGGGGGGTATCTTGTTCTTATCCTCTACTCTATCCATTTGGGACTATGTTATGCTTTGCTACTATGTTTTTTTATCTACTTTACCCTTTCATGATTTAGCCATGTTTTAGTTTAATATTTCCCCGTGTGGATTGACTTGTTACAGTGGATTTGGATTTGATTCGATAGGGTTGTATGATATTTTTTATTTGGATAATGTGATAATGTTGGATGCTTGAATGTTTTTTATCTTTTATTGAATGGTTTTGATTGGAGGTTCATTGTTTTATTCTTTTTACATTTGGTCGATGGATGTGTTGATGAATGATTTGCTTGTGGAATGTATGGTGGAGCTAGTGGAACAATGTCTCATTTGTTTAGATTTGGGAATGGTTTGATTGGTGGAAAGATGTTTGGAGATGAGAATGATTGATTGTTTGAATCTTTATATCTTGTTGAGGTTATTGTGTGGAAGTAGTTTGGTAGTGAAGCGTTGCTTTGGTGGAAATGAACTATTGTTGAAAGAGATTTATGCTCAAATAGGTGGTGTGTTTGTGTTTGTGTAGTAGGTACAATAAGGCCGATGGGGAGCGGTTTCATCGCGTGGATGCCGATGGGTAACACATTTCTAACGCTTTCTCTTGCCATTTAGATTTCATTGGTGATTGTTTAGTTGATGTTGCTTAGGTTGTGTGTTTTGTGTGTTGAACCCGATTTGGACTTGAGATTTACTCTTGATGAGCTTGTGGAGTTTTGATTCCTAGTTAAACCAATGATAGGGCGGAATCGTTGATATCGAAGAATGCTAAAATTAAACTTTTGAATTGCCGAGTTTTGTGCTTGTTAATGCTTGAGACTTGACAAAAGCCATGAGATTTGAGCTTTGATATTGTCATATCATTTACGATTGTGAGAGGCGAGATTGAGAGTGAGAAATCATGAACATGCATCCGTTCTCTAGCTATTGACATGAGCTTTTGACTAGAAAATGATATTAGGCCATTGATTCCTAGTCCTGCCTTACACATTGGGGGTATAAGGTGTTTGATTTGATCATTATTTGTCTTTTCTCATACCATTGTTTCCCGTGATTGAGCTTAACTGGAGAATTTCTTTAAGACATTCTTAGGAACAAGTTTGGGGGATGTGGGTATGTGGGTGAATACGGATGTTGTGAGTGTGGTTTGGGAATTGATTGGAATTGGTTGTTTGGGGCAAGGCAAGAAAAGAAAGAGAAATGATGTGTTCAAAAGTAAAGAAAAAGCTGGAGAAATGAAGGGTTTAAATCAATAAAAAAATGAGCACCAACGAAAAAAATGAGGTTGTTGTGAAAAGAAAAGAAAAAACATGCAAAGTGCATGGTGGAAATAAAAGAAAAATTAAGGGATGTGAAAGAAGCCTCGGGAATGGTTGTTGACAAACAATTGTTTGGGGGATTTTAGGAATATGTTGGATTATAGTCACTTGAACCCAAAATCACCTACCTTTAGTCAACCATGTTATAACTGAATAAAAGACCTTCTTGGTTCTAGAATTAAGCTTGTTGTAGTATAGTGGTGAGATAGGATGCAAGCCTATGAAAATCGAACTTGATATCTCGTGCTTGAGTGAATGGTCTCTAAACATGAAAGGGAGTGAATTTCATTGTTTAACTGTTTTGTTGAGAGGTTTGAGTCTCTTATATTAACCGTTGTACAAATTTAGGTGATAATCTCGATTGCTTGAGGCATGATAAGTTTGATATGATGAGCTATGAGGTATTGCACTAATTAGGAAGATTGATTTACTTTATTTTGATTGTGGACAAATAAAGGTTCAAGTTTGGGGGATTATGATTTGTGTGTGAAATGACCACTTTATTGATGCATAATTGTGATTTTTCTTGTTTATTTCACCCACAAATCATAGGTTTATGTTTAGATTTCATACGTTTTCGAGTTTTTTGTCATTTGAAGTGTGAATGTGAGCTTTTGAGCATAAATCCACAAGTTAGGCCCATTTTTGGAGTAATTTCGACCCAAATCTGGCACTTGCTGAAGAGATTTTGACCCAAATTTGGTGTGAAGAGCTGAAGGGTGAAACAGAGGGCAAAAATCGACCCAACCCTATTTGGGTTCGATCAAATTTTTGCCTCTGAAGGGCCAAATTTGGTTGAACCCTATCAGTTTGGGGTGAACCCGTGCGGGATTTCTGTTTGGAGCGAACCCTTGCCGGATTTTCTGAAAAGTACTGAGGTTTTGGCCATCTCGGTCGAACCCACGGGCAAAATTTTGGTCAAATCACTTACTATAAAAGCGGGGGAAACGAAATTGGTGAAAATTTTTGGCAATTTCAAAGTAGATCTAAGAGGGAAATAGGTAGTTATTCTCTCCAAAACACTTCCAAATCATCTCCAAGCATCAAATCAAGGGAGAAACCATGAAGAATCTATCCAATTAGATGCGGATCAAAGAGGGTTATGAAGATCAAATCAACATTTGGGGAAATTTTCTTCTCAACCTTCAATTGTAATGGATTCATTTTATCTTGTAATTGAATTGCAATCAACAAAAGGTATGAGTAGCTAAACTTGTGGACGATATTGGTTGAATGATGTTTTGGATCAATTGATTGAATTGAATGCTTGTTTACCTTCTTCTATTCAATTGCAACACACTAGAGCCTTTCCCCTAGTTAATTAGTGTACGCATTAACCAACTAGTTGATTAATTGGCACCAAAATTGCATCCATTCCTCGGATCTAGGTGTCATGAATAGTGTGATTGCATACGAGATTGAACCAATCCATGCGCGGGGATTGCTTGTAGGTCTATAATCTACGAACCTTTTGGAGTGAGATTAGATTCGATAATGTAACAGTTTGAGTGTTTAATCTCAACAACTTCTAATTCACCGGTACTAAGGGGATTAGATAGTATAGGATGGATTGACCAGTGTTAGGAAGATTAAAAGTTTGTTTGCAACACTCTATCCTATCTATGTTGGTTCATTGCAAAGTTCGAACCATTATCCTATTTCCTCTCATTTGTGGAATTCATTTGATTTGTGAGATTTGGCGGTATTGTTTGTGAGTTTGATTGGACAAGTGGAGTAAATTGTTGTTTTTAGAAATGTGTTTGAAGTATTTTGTTTAACATGTGATTGTTAGATAGTTTTGATTAATCATTTGCATAGATTAAAAATGCTACTTAACGATTGGATTGACTTGGATATAAACTCAACACAATAGTAACCGTACTCTAGTAGGCGAAATAAGAAGAACTTGGATTTGATAATTTTATTCTTGAATCGCTATGGATTTCATTGATTTAATTAGTCAAAATTTTACCGTACCAATGATCCTAAAGTCAAGAAGAACACAAACAACAAGTTTATGTCAAGATCTATAACGATTTAAAACCTGAAAATGTTAAAACGTGTAACTCATCACCTTGTTGTCACAAAATATTTAAAGGGCAATAACTCTCTTGTTTCTTAACCAAATCGCGCTTGCGAGTACTCTATGGAAAGCTTGTCGAGTACTCTCTTTTTGGTCTTTGATTCCTTATACTTGGATCTCATTGTGTCGGCCATAAAATGGCAATGAAACAAGGAGATGGGAGTGATGGGTTTGGGAGAGAGAAAGCGGGTTGAGCTGAATTTTGTGTATATGATATCTTATCCATCAAGATTTTTTTTATATTCCCTCAATCCAACATAATTATGGTGGCCCAATAGGTAGGTGGCAAGTTTTCGTTGGTACATAGATTTAATTTGTAGTTTCGTAATTGCTCACTCATGTAATAAATTCTGATATTATCATCCGTAAATTTATTATTCGACAAGCATTGTCCAATTTGGAAAATGGGCATCCGTGGAAATGCTCTAAGTTACATGCTCTATTGACAGGCTAGATATAATAATTTTTGGAATTATCGTCTTTTCCCCCCAACTTAACCGTTCAAAATATAATGAAAAATCCCATGAAACCTCTTATTCAAGAAATGGAGAATTTGGGTGTAAATTGGAATTTTTAACAACTCAAATAAGCACAAGTAACCGTGATTCATCATGCTCGAGTTTCTTACATAAAACTCAACTGCATGGCCACCTAGGGTGCTTGAAAACGTACACATAAGCATTTTGCTCACTCAAAACAGACATCCATGCAACAATAGGGGTTAAATTTTGGGTAACGAGCAATGTAAATTAAATTGCCAAATTCAAACTGTTCGGCCCAAATACAATTAGGCTAGAGGAAGCAAGTCTCAGGCCCAATAAGTGTAATGACGGTCTAGGAGGACGTACTAAAAGCGACTCCACGACCTCGGAAGAGCCACCTCGACCAGCTCACGGCTCACCAACAAGGTCCCAACAATAAATCTGACGGCCTCCTAACCTTTTGAGGGAAACACAACCCACTCTCCCCACAGTAAAGACCCACAGAACTAGCACCTACAACCTATCTAGAGAAGACCAAGAGGATAAGAATCAAATTGCACGCAATTAGAAGACCGTTAGAAACCCTAGCTCAACAACCTCTGAAAAAGACAGAGTCGCGAACCTCCAATAACGACCCCTGCAAAATAGGAACTACCCCCTGAATTCTTTAGGGTTGTAACCACTCCTCTTGAGCTATAAAAGAGGAGTCAGTAGGTCATTTTGAGCTTCGATTTTCTCTTATTGTACTTGTACTCTGCTGAATTCAATATTCATACTACTTTTTCTTCACAATCGACCAAAGTTTCTACATTGTTGTTCAGTTGTTTTGTCTTATTTTTTATAAGTTCGAGAGTTCATGTATCATCATAAATCAAAACTCAACAATTTGGCTCCCACCGCGATGCTCTTGGAATGAAAAATATAATTATACAGAACTACACTCAACACGGCGACTGGGGTTACGCCCTTCACATTGGCATATGGAGAAAAGGTTGTCATCCCAAGGGTGGAATTTTTCCAACATGAAACAAACAATCATGACCTACTTATAGGTCATGAGCTGGTCGAAGAAACTCGGGATGAGGCGTACCTCCACATGGCCCAAAGAAGGCAGCAAGTGGAAGGACTTTTCAACAAAAAGTTGAGGTTGCAAATTTTCATAGAATGCAACCTAGTGTTGTGGAGGGTATTCCTGAGCATGAAGGAAACCAATGCAGGTAAGCTGGCACCTGCATGCGAAGGACTGTACCGAATATCGCAAGTCAAATGGCATGGTGCCTATGGCTTAAATGCATTAGAGAAATGGGTTATACCCAATAGTTGGAACGTAAAACACCTCAAACACTACTAGAAATAAATTGGCATGGCTCCAAGGCTAGAACAAATATAGATACACATATCCTACCCTTTCTTCCTCTTAGTTCAATTATTCCATTTCGTTTATTTTAAATATCAAATTGACTTGAGTGTCAGAGGGGCGATGCAAAGTACATCACCAGCACTCATGACCTTCTTTGGATGCATCGAACATACAACAACATAAACATACGAACACAGTCAAACATGACAACAAAGGGTTAAGAACACTACAATATGCAGAAAAAATTGATTATATTAAGCAGCAAAAACTTAAATTGTTTGAAAAGTAGGAGAACAAAAGACTTAGAGTTCAACATGCAGCAGGCGAAATAGTCAGGCAGCATCTTCCTCGGCCGACACAGCACAGATCAGACCTTGAGGTTCTTCAGGAGGCGTGGTAGGCTTCACAGTTTGCACCTCCTCTTAGGTCTTCTCCAACGGAAGATCCAGACCTGTTCCGAAAGGGACGGAAGGGCCAGCCTTTGAAGTGGGGGTGAAGACCACCATCTATTTGTTTTTTTTAGCCTTGATGTCCACCACAACTTGTACCTCACCACCCTTCGGAGCTTCTAGAAGGGTGAAGTCGATCCAGGGTACTTAGCAGCCAGTTTTGCCCGAACATCCATCATCGCCTGGTCTACCATGATATGAGAAACAGTAAGGATGCATCAGCACATTCAAAAGCACAATATGGACAAAACGAGCAACTCTATCTACATTGTAAGATTCCTTGAAGTGCACGACCTGGATGAAGACATAATAGTTTAGGTCTGCCCCCTGCTTCAACCTCCCAATCTTGGCATCAAGCTCCGCCAGTTCCTTCCAGAAGCTAGATTCCTAGCTCTTCAACCTCGCCTTTGCGGAGTCAAGCTGCCCAGCGAGGGAGAAAAGCTCCTTCCTCAAAGGATCCACCTCTGTCAATGTGCGATCATACTCCTTCTTAAGGTCGGCATACCCACTCTTTACCCTCTCCAGTTCGTTCCACGATTCATGAAGAGTGTCCAACAACTTTCCATTCTCCCCCTCAAGGTCCTAGACCCTCCCGGCCAGCTCCTCCATATACCTCCGATCGAAAAGACCCTCAACCTAAAGCTTGGCCAACTCTTTCACCCAGTTCTCGATGATGAATAGGGTAAGCTCACAGTGGAGGACAAGAGACTACATCTAATCCAATATAGAGCAGCACGAAGTTAAGAAAACAATAGAGATTTGCAGCATCACGCAAGAGAGACCCATACCTCGACCAACTGCTTGTCATGGTCCAGCACACATTTGAAGATTGGACCCAGCGGTGTCTCGGGAATGACAACACCAATAAGAAGGCAACACGCTCGAGCTATGAAAGCTTTTAAAAGCTCAAGCTCTCACTTGCTCTCAAGCTTCCGGGCATCCTTAGCACGAGACCATCACAGACCACATTTGAAGAGCAACAAGGTTTCGAGATCTTTCCAATTTATTTGAGAAAAATCATGTTTATGGTCACCACTAACTAAGGAGATATAACCTTCAACCCAGCTATCAACTCCTAGCAAGAAGGAAGTCTTTGGGTAAAGCTCTAAAACTGCATCATCAAGCGACCAGAATCAAGGGAAGACTCTCGTTGGAGAAGAACATCAGTTATAACACTTATTTAATTAATGTGCAACTAAAGTTAGTGGATTCCGTCCGTGGACCAAAGCATAGTTAGAGCCCAAACTAGAAATAGTTGGGTACTTTACTACTTTCTTAAATTTCAATCTGTTTATTGAAACTCAATAATTAAAGTTAGTTATTAAAACTGAATTCGAACCATCCAATTACAAATTAATTATACTCGTGACTTCCGTGCACAATTTATTTTTATATTCTTGATTACCCGAGACCAACCGATTCTCAATGGATATTGTCTTAATCAACTCTTTGTATGCAAAAATATTTGAAAGAAGAGTTTCAAAATCAATTATCTCTTCGTCAATCATTCCAAGAGAATTAATTGAAAAATATAGGTTATGTATACAATTTTAAAAACAAAATCATTATGCAAACCAAATATTCCATCAAATTGTGCTCAAACCAAACCGAAACCAAAACTTCAGTTATGATTTTGATTTTGTTTTTGACCAAACAAGTTTTCTTTTTATATATATTTATAAATTAACTAATTTAATTTTTTTTTTCAATATTTCACTAAACATTAAATATGATTCATTATTTACATCTACAAATTCAATACTTAAAACACAATTTATACACTTTTGATACATTAACATAATTCACAAATAATCTAATATGATAAAAAATAATATATAAACCAAATCAATTATTAGAGATTTGGTCAGTTTCAACCGGACTCAAAACTCTTCAACTCGAATGGAACTAAAACTGTATAGAGTCGATTTGAAGATTCTCAATTGAGCAGAACAAAAATTATTTTCGAAACCTTAAATTTAATTTGGTTTACGATTTGACATTTAATTTCGCTCACTCCTACATAAATATGAGGAGTACTCAAAATTCTTTGAAATTAAGAAAATAAAAACTAGGGATTAATTAATTTATCTTAATTTATTGAAGAGCATCAATCAAACCCTAGTTAGTTCATGCAATTCAATCTATATATATGGATAAATTGATAAAAAAATAATAATAATCAGAGTTCTCAGAATGACTTCAACTCACAAGATCAACTTTAATCATCATGATTTTGGAAGCTGGAACATATTAAGAGAGAGAGAGAGAGAGAGAACAAACCATCATATATAGTTCTATTTTTTGTTGTGTTTGTGTTACAAACCCAATATTCTAGATCCAAAAACTAAATAATAATGAAGTAAAAACATACATAAAATTACGATTATGAACTCACTGGTTTGATGCAAAGAAACATGAATCGGACCGTTATGCTTCAATTCCCCTGACAGAAAATAGAAGAAAGAAAATGACATCAACCATCATCAGGAGTGAAAACTAGGGTTTTCTTCTCCTTCTTCTCTTTTTGATGGATGAAATTGAAACCCATGATTATATTCTTCATTTTCCTTCGTTCAATAAGTTTGAATTGGTGGTTGAATGAAAGAGAAGGAAAAGTATGGTCGACTTTGAGATGATGAAAGTAATGATGAAATGCTGATATTGGAGGATACCATTATTGTTGTTTAGAAATTGATTATATTATTTAAACAGAGCGGATGGCCTCTTTCTATCCATAATCTCTTGACTAATTAATACTCCCTCCATTACAAGCAAAATATCCTTTTCAGTACAAGAATTAAGAATTATGAGTGTAACAGAAATTGATATTTTATTATTGAATGTAAAAACATTATCATTTTTTAAAATGAACCAATTCAATTGCCCAATCAATGGGTCAATTCAAATGAGATAAATAGAGTACAAATAGAGCATTTTGATCTTTACTCTTAAAGTTAGAGACGGATACCATTATCATTACTACTCTCACTGCTTACAATATATATAGTGATTAAAGTGCCATGTTTGTGATAATTAAGAAGTTATGAATTCAAATTTTCTTATAAATATTTGAATGCATAAATTTAAATAAGTGTATTATATTCAAATGTGATCACTGATTATATATGTGTGTATTACATATGAAATAAATATATATATATATATATATATAATATTTATGGGACTAAATCACCACGAAATGATTGTGTTGGCTCCCACAAATGAAACGTGTTCCTCACTCTTATCTTAACCCCCAAAAACTTACTTTTTATAAACCTCATCCGATTAATAGTCTATACTGATATTTCTCAGCAATGTTCTTGTCATTTGAAATTTGAAAATACAGCTATAAATATGGATATTTTCTAATAGGATTTCAAATAAAAATTATTTGTCTTAATTATCTAATCCAACTGGCAACTGAGATTAATGAAACCTAAAAATGAATATTTTTTATTTTTTGGATCATGTGTTTTAGATAAACATGGGCAAAGAGATTTTAAGTAGGCATAAGAAACAGTGCTCTAATTTTATACACTATTTGCGTTATTTGTATTGAAAATGCACGAAATAATTTGAGACATCAACCTTTTATCCGAAGAAATTTCCCTATAAACTTTAAAGAAACTAAAAAGAGTCAAATTCATAATTCAACAAAATTATGTATTTTTTATAAAATCGGGAACATCATTTTTACTTAAAATATAAGTCATTTAGATTAAACGATTATTTAATTATTTATTTAATGTTCGGAAAATAAACATATGATTATTGGTTATTATTGAATGAAAACTTGGATTCTCGTGAAATTAAGTTTTCATAATTAGCGGAAGCACAAGGCAAGTGAAATGCGGTTTGAAATAAAATGTTTCTCGTGTGGTTGGTTTTGACCGTAGAAATTAATTTCTTCCAAGAAGCTGAATTTCACATTTTATGTAGAATAAAATAGTAAACACAGTTTGGGTAAGTAAATTTGGTGACGTTAGAAATTATATTTAATTGCAAAAACACTAATAATTAACCAATTTCGTCATGTTTAAACTTTAAATCAACGATTTTATGCATAAAATATTCATTTGACATGTGTTGTACCCATAAATTGTGTAACCAATTTATAGGATGCGAGCCAGACAAAGAAGTAATTACGGTTTGATCGCGAGCAGGAGAGAGGTGGTTCGACCACCATGATGCTGCTAGCAGGAGAGAAGTGGTTCGACCACCATAAAGCTACTAGCAAGAGAGAGATGGTTCGAGGGCTATAGGATCGACTCCCTTGAACGTTCCCATATGGGATTAAACGCAAATCAATCGGCTGGGAATCTGCTTTATGAAGAGCAGGAATCACGGAACGAATAAATCAAGAGGGCGAAATTGAAGTGATTCATCCTGAAATTGGAAAGGAGTGATCTCCTCCATGATTTGATGACTTACCTTGTAAACAGAAGTCGTTCTCATATAAATAGTAGAAGAAATCATTTGTAAAGGGTTGGCTTTTGGATTATCCTCAATAAAATTCTCCATTCTTTACGAGTATTCTGTCTTAAAGGAAATCCTTAAAATTTCATGTATCAACAACATGCATTTTCAATCGAGTACTAAACTCAAATCAAGTTTTCCAAATTTTTTGTTACAACCCTTCATGTATCAAACTCATGCCAATTTTGCATTATTTTGTGGGTTTTCTTTTTTGGGAGTGTAAATTTTTGTCTGCATTGTTCATTACTTATTTAAAACTTGCAATTGCATTTTGCTCCAATATTTGTATCATTATATATTTTATTTTATTATTTAGTTTGTGTAACTTTATTTATTATCTTTAAAAAGTTTATTAGGATATAACTGAAATTAAACATGTAAAAATTAATACAGCAACATAGTCATAAATATTGTTTTTTATATTCAGCAAATTAAAATTATGCTTGGAGTATTTTAGCGTTTACATTATTAATTTGTTTATTATTGGGTGTGTTTTAATGTGATTCTTAAATTAAATTGTTTTTTATTTTTGTTAGGTGATAATGCCTTATTAATTGTGTGTTCATTTAACAATAATAATAATTAATCTGTCAATTAATAATTCAGATTTTTTTATTAATTGTTATGAATTTAGATTCAAATTCATTATTTTCTTATGTTTTGATGTGTTAGATACTACATAGAAATCACTAGTTTAGAGTGTTTTTAGATTATCTCTAGTTTGTACAAAACTTTAAATGTCTTGTATAGGATATCTTTTGAATTGTAATGGAGCTGATAAAGACAAACTGGTTCGGGAGTGAATCCACCAATTTGGGGTGCGCAACGAGTTACAAGAAACTGGTAATCAATTTACCAGTTTCGGATTCTCATATTCAAAAGAAATTGGCAGAACTCACCAGCTTGGAGGACACCAGTTTACAAGACATTCTAACCCGTGCATAAAGACAAAGAGAACAAGTCAGCAAAATTTCTTTTAAGGCTAGACTTTAAAAATGAAAATTCCTTAAAGTATGGAGACCCTAGTGCTCAACCAATTTCGATTCTTCAAACTGACGAACAAAGTCATTCTGACACAAATTACAAAGTCAACACTTTTTGTAGAAAAGCACGAGTAGGTGCAAATATTCTGGAAAGCAACATGTCCATCGCATAAAAGAGAGGCTTTGGATCGAACAACATCCAAAATGTCTCTAAACGGCTACATTTCAAATCTCTCGATCCGCGCTTATAAATAGAAGATGTGCTCCAAGAGAGATTACTACTGAACTACTAAGAAATGAAACGTTGTGAAATTATTTATCTCTAGCTTTCTAAGTATAAGGTTTTTTTAAGCTTGTTGTACGTCAATCTTTGGACACGAGACTTGTAACTTCTCAGCATAAATTTATTCTGGGTGCTCTTACTTTCTAAGTAAGAACACAAAAGTCATTGTGTAGGAAATTTCGTTGTCATGAATTGAATTACTTAATCCATATAAGCCCGGATTGTTCATGGATATTGTAGATAATCTATATATATATTAAAACAAAACCGGTGGGTAAAATTGTAAAATTACATTAATATTTATTAATCTACTCACTACATTAATACACTTACATGAATAGTTTGATTAATTGATTTTTAATTCTTTAATTAATAATTGATTTTAAATATTTTGTGATGTATATAATCTTATAAATATAAATAATATTTACACGTAATAATTTTATATTATTTTTTATTTTATAAATTTCATTGATGATGGGTCATTTATAATAGATGTATAGTCTAATATATATATATATATATATAGAGTTGTGTTCAAATCCGAACTAAATGCTGTGAATGAACTATGAACTTTTCATTGTTGTGTGTTTAATTGATCATTGTAATTTATATGACAGTTCATTATAGTACTTAATTATGATACTTCATTGTTGTGTGTGTAATTGATCATTGTAGTGTATATGATACTGTAATGAGATATTATACATACAATAATTATCAATTACACACACAATAATGAAAGTTCATAGTTCATTCAGTAAGATGAGTTCAGCCTAGAATACCCCATATATATATATATATATATATATATATATATATATATATATTTACTTATCAAAATTATATTTTAAATTAAGATCTTCTCAGAATTTTCATTCGAAATGTATGAATTTATTATCATCATTTTTGGAAAGATTATCCATAAAATAGAATACAAGATCACTTATATATAGATTTATTAAAATTAGCAATTATTTCACTTAATTTATCTATAAATTAATCTTATATTATTTTTTATATTCTTATAAGTATGTTATAGCATTTTAAAAAAAATACGAAAATATGGTAAAAAAATATAAAATTAATTTTTAATGCAATAAAATAAAAAATATATAGAATATAAAATTGTACAACAAAATGAAATATGAGAAAAAAAAAGTGGAATATTGTAATAATTTTAAGATAAAAAAATTAATTAAATTTATTAGAAAGTCAATTTATATTTTAAAATGAAACAAAAATGAGAAAAAAAAGTACGTGGCACAGTATAGTTAAAATAAATTAATATGTTAAATATAAGGATGTGAGACTATTAAATAAAATTTAAAAATTATTAGTATGCATAAATAATATTATAATATGTTGTTTCATGGAAAGAGAGATGCTTGGAGAGCAAGTGTCGAAGCACCATATACTAAAAAAAAAATTCGAAGAAGTTGTAAAGTGAATCTGATTTACTTGATGTGTGGTGACACTATTGAAACAACATGACACGCTTTATTTACAGTAAACATGTGCAAAATGGTTTATTGTTGATTCTCAAGTTATGTTGTTGGTCCATCTCCGACGACTTTAAAACAATCGTAAAGTAAGTATGTTTGAAAAATATTATTTTGATATACCAATCATAATAATAGATATGTTTCTTTTATTGCATTGCAAATTTGAAACATGTGTGAGTTTGAGAATATTTATTTTAATATTAAACATATTATTCCAAAAATATGCAATCAATGAAGGGATAATAAGGTGCATCAAAAAAATAAATTTACGGTCAGAAAAAGTAAAGTGAAGAGAATAGAGTATTAATTATGTCGAATATATAAGAACAATAAACATAATATTTATGTTATAAGAGCAATAAACATAATGTTTATGTTATAATAGTCAAGATGAAAAATGATTCATACTAAGAAACACAAATGATGAAGTTATTTTGACTAGAAATTTTGAACTCACAAACACAAAATAATAATATGATGCCGATATGAATTAGCATGGGGTATGTAATATCGATAACCAAACAATACCATATAAAGTTCAATATCGTTGAGAGAACTATTTGGATATCAACATTACAATTAATGGAGCACAATAGTCATTAGGATTGTGTGATATCCCAATTTGATTGAAGTTATTAAATAGCGGACGAGAGAGGTTGAATGTATATATTTTTGACATTGTGAGAGTAATAAATCAAACCGCATGTCAAACAATTGAGGCCCAAATTTAAGGTAAATCTAATAAGGCATGCAATAATGCTTGTAGGTAAATCTACTGATTTAACAAATACTTATGATACTTCAATTATGAAGACAGAGAAAAAAAGAAGTAATTGATTGAAAACTTAAAATTTTTCAACAATAACATATTGACAGTTTCCACTCGAATAAAAAATAATGAAAATTGTTTAACATTAAAAATTATATAAATTATGAAGTTAAACTTATCACATCAATAAAATAATATATAAGTCACAGTATAGGAGTGTAAGTAGTTAATTGCTTTGTTTATGATTAATTAGTCATTTTATAGTTGCGTTGAAACACCCGCTCCCCTTTTAAATAATATATCTAATAAAAAAAATTAATATTGTATGAACATTGTTCAAATTAAAAACTAATATTTAAATTTATAAATTTTAATTATTATAATATAAATAATTAAAATCCCCACGCATCGCGTGGGTTCAATACTAGTTGTCAATCAATAACAAATCCTAGCATGCTCCTATGAATTTAATGTGATGGTTTATATGAATACCTTTTAAATGCATATCTAAGTCTTTCTATCGCGTTGAATCCAGATCCGATTCTACCACACGTATCAATTAAATCTGCTGAATGAGAAATTAATATTTTGCAATATTAATTCAATATTTATTTGAAGAAGAGTAGAGAAAAGAAGAATCAGATGTTCTCCAGCTTTAGGCCTTCAGATCTGAAGAGTTTGTTGGCAAATTGAATTGTCAATGCATAACCCATGTTGAAATTGGATATCAAAAATAAATTACTATACCTATGAATAATCCTAGCATGCTCCTATTTAAATGCATAAGATGGTTTATGTGAATTATCTAGATTTTATAAACTGTTGAATTGGATGCGCAGATATTTGATCATCGATCCTCTTTCTTGCGCAACAAGATTTAATCCTACAAGATGAAGGAATTGTTGGGTTTTGTATACTAAAGCATTTATTACAGTGTGTATGCATTAAATTTTATTTCTTATCTATTAAACAAACTTACATGCAAGTAACAATGATATCCTCTTATCTCACTGATAGGCATGATCATACGGCGTGTTGAAGATCGCAGAAAATAGTATGATCACTTGACCTAGTGAGATATAAATATAGTGATCACAACCGAGACAGATTTGAGGATATGTCTGTCAGTGTAGACTGCATTATAGTTGTAAAGAAGTTATCTGACTTGATCACTGATATGTTGGTACTTGTGGTTGCGTATTGATTGGACCACAATGAGATGTATTCTTCTGTCCGATTTCAGTGAATACAAGATCTCGTCTCTTGATTGAGTCCAAACCCTTACGAAAGTTCAGGATTATGCACGGGCTAGTTGTTGTTTTGACTTGCCATGGTGGAGAGCCTGAGTAACATGCTCGTATACCCGCATCTTGGGTCATAGCAGTTCGTGTAGAATGGTCTGACAACTGGAGTTAGGTTACCATAGCCGAGTAATAGGATGGGGACACTCCCTAAGGAGCTCAGTAACATTCATCATGCTAAAGTCCTCCAGGTTGATTAAGTTCAAGCACGAGTGATAAAGTTTTAGTGGCACTGCTCAGGAAAATAAGAAATTAATTAATTTTGTGAAGCTTGTCAGAAGCTCCAATTAATTAATGAATGTCCAGTAACCTTAAATATGGGGATTCTCAAGTAAATGCAGCATGTTCTCATAACATGGTAAAAAAGGGATAGGTTGATATTAATTCTGTGGTGAAAAAGAATTAATATTAATTAATTAATTATGTCATGGGTTGTGGACATGAGAATTAATTAATTCATAGGCCCACTTTATTATTTGCATTAGGTCCCAGGTCTGGCCCAAATATTATAGTCAAAGAGCCCATTAGCCCACTAGGGTTTCAACTCTAGGTCTATAAATAGCAGTGACTCTCTCTCTCAAATATATCAGTTGAAAAACACAAAAAACCTAGGAGCGAGAATGAGAGGGTAGCGCCAGAGGGAGGAGAAGGATTTCGACTCTAACCTGCACAATCACATTCCTGTGGAATCCTCACCAGTTGCAGGATTGAACAACATTGGGATACAAATCTGCAGATCTAATCTGGAGAACAACCTTTCTTCTTCTCTTCTAATTTGTTTTTAGAAAAATCTTGAAATTATGGTTCTTTACTAATTTCTTGTTCCGCGGATTTAATCAAATTACGTAGTGGAATCAAAATATTTGATTCAACACGAAGATCATTTCAAACCCTACAGATTTAAGGTAATCATATATCCATTGTATTAAATTCATAGGAGCGTGCTAGGATATTATCGATGGTAATTATTTTGACATCCATGAACAATTCGGTTTCACTTGCATTAAATGATTCAATTCACGACAACAAAATCCTTACAGGAGTGAAATCTTTTGAAATTATGAAGATAATTTCAAAAACAAGAGAGAGAAAGAAGAGATAGATCCTCCAGATCTAATCTTCTGATTTGTAACCCAGCTCCGATCCGAGAATCTAGTGAAGATTCCCTCTGAATTATGTGCCTATCGAGAAGCTGAATTTCCTTCTCCTTTCTCGGATCTTGTCGCCTCCCACATATCCCAAATACTAGGTTGCTGCTTAGAAACTTATGATCTTATGGTGTGTTGAGATCTGAGAACTTGAGGGGTGTTTATAAGAGAAATCTGATCTCAGATGGAATTGAGTTTTCATGGGCCAGGCCAGGGACCAGAATGCAAATAGCAAATAAAGCCTATCAATTAATTAATTCTCATATTCAACCTATAATATAATTAATTAATTAATATTGATTTATGCCACTAGAAAATCAATATTGTCCTATATATTTGCTACCATGTTATGAGTAACGGGTTGCATTGGCTCGAAAAATTTTCATATTTAAAGTTACAAACATTCATTAATTAATTTGAGCTCTGATAAGCTCCAAAACTAATTAACATCTTTTATTCTTGAGTCAATACACTCAACCTTTTTCACTTATACTTGAACTTAATCAACTTGCAGGACTGTAGCATAATGAACCTTTTGAGCTGCTCAGGGAATGTCACCATCCTATACTAGATATGGTTACCTAGTTCCAGTCACAGACAGTCATACACAAACTACTACCACCGAAGATATAGATATACAGGCTCAACCAGAACCTTCCATCATAATATCTGAAAGTCACGCACAAATTTGTTTATACTTTTGTACCATCATGTAGGTTTAGAATTCCATCAAGCCATCAAAATCAAGATTCTTTTAATGTCAGCTGAAAGAATCGATCTTTACTTAGGTCCTATCAATGTGTACCGCACGCACCAATCATGCCAAGCAACCAAGATAAGTCGCTTATTAATGCGTATGCTACAACTTATACCGACGGTCTATTCTGGGATTGTCTTAGCTGTGATACTGTTTATAGATCACTAGGTTAGCCGATCCATACGATCTTCTGTGATCTACTACACACCGTATGATCTCCCTATCGATGAGGTAAGAGGATAAGAGCATTTGCGATAAATGTTTGTTAATTCATATAGGAGATGAACTTACAATATTAATGACTCCCAGTATATTGACAAATGAACCTTGTACATAATATATCATTATTCTTTCAGTATATAAATCCATCAAGATCTGTATCCCTTTGCATTCGGTCTTGCTACTAGTGAGGATTCCACAAGATTGTGTTGCACGAGACGGAGTCGAATTTCTTCCTCCAGCTACAAATAGGCGCCACCCACTTCTCTCTCTCTCTCTCTCTCTCTCTCTCTCTCTCTAGGGTTTCAACTATTGTGACTTATGAGATCTGAGGAGAGAATGGGTTATCTATAATACTAGGGTTAAAACCTAATGGGATCCTCTTCAGCAATTATGTTGGGCCAGACTTGGGACCTAATGCAAATTGTAAAGTGGACCTATGAATTAATTAATTCTCATGTCCACAACCCAAGACACAATTAATTAATTAATATTAATTCTTTTTTACCACAAAATTAATATTGACCTACCCCGCTATTACCACGTTATGAGAACGGGATGCATTAACTTGATCAATCCCCATATTTATTGTTACTAGACATTAATTAATTGGAGCTTCTGACATGCTTCACACAATTCATTAATTTCTTATTTTCCTGAGCAGTACCACCTAACCATTATCACCCGTGCTTGAACTTAATCAGCCTGCAGGACTTTAGCACAATTAACCTTATTGAGCTCCTCAAGGAATGTCCTCATCCTATTACTCGGATATGGTAATCTAACTCCAGTCATCCGAATGTTCTACACGAGTTGTTGTCACCCAACATGTGGGTGTATGAGCACGTTACTCAGGCTCTCCACCATGGAAAGTCTAAACAATAGTCAACCCGTGCATACTCCTGAACTTTCATTAGGATTAAGATTTTAGCAAGACACAAGATCTTGTATTATCTAAAGTCAGACAGATGAATACATCATCACACCGTGGTCCTATCAATATGCAACCACACGTACCAGCATATCAAGTGATCAAAACGAATCACTTCTATCCGACTATGCTGCAGCCTACATCAATAGACTTATCATCAATGTTGTCTCGTCTGTGATAATTATATTTACATCTCGCTAAGTCAAGCGATCCATATGGTCTTCTGCAATCTACAACACGTCGTATGATCTCCCTATTGACGAGATAAGAGGATACAATTGTTCTCACATGTAAGTTTGTTAACAGATATGAGATAAAGTTGAATGTATACACAATGTAATAAATACTTTCAGTATACAAAACTCAACACACTGCTTATCTCCAAGAAGTGATTCTCAAGGGCATCAACTAAAGAGATCAATGGTTCCGGGAAGAACAATAAAGTTCCAAAATTCAAGAGAAGGAGGTTGCGTGGTGTGCCCACAGTGCAAGATCTATGAAGCCGAAAGAGACCAAAGGCTAGGCGAGTGAGCTAGTGGACTTGTAGACATTGACATTTACCAGCTAGCGACAGATCGTGAGTACCTTTCTAACCAGAAGCTTAGTGCATTCCAAACTTAAGGTCTGAAGAGAGGACGTAGGAATTCCGTGTCTGAACCTCTATGGATCCTTTTTCCATTTATTGTTTTATTTCATACTTGCAAGGATTTAAAACTCAACAATTTCTAAGTTTTAAAGTATAATCGAAACTAAATAATTTCCAAACTCGCAAAGTTAATAAGTTTTTGTGAACACAAACTAGTGAGTAACAATACATTAAAAAGTTTTGTCGTGCATCGTGATACTCTGATCCAGGGACCAACAATACATGATTGTTGTTATTGTAGTCTGTAGATCATATTGTTTGGTCTCAAGTTGAGATTTAAATAATAAAAAGTACTCCCTCCGTCCCAAAACATTAGTCTTGTTTTCCTTTTTCGTCTGTCCCAAACATTAGTCTTGTTTTCCTAAAATGAAAAATTAATACACACTCACTAATAAAATACTAATTACCTCTATCTCTATCGCATTGGTATTTGTGCCGGAATGAAACAAGACTAATGTTTAGGGACGGAGGGAGTAGTATTTTGTAAAGAGAAAGAGCAAAATAAAGGAATGCATATTTGCTCGAAATTTCACATTTAAAATGTGAGATCAACACATAATTGTAGTTTGCATTGTATGATTTATCATATTTCATTTATTTATTTCTCTACACCTCATTATTTTTCTTTTGCTTTTTGAGTTTTTATGCAACTTTCTTATCCATATGATATAATTAAACTAATTTCATGATTCTTTTACAGAAAACTAGAATGAATGCATACTTTTTTTTTATTAATTATGGAAGAAGATTATTTAAAAAATTAAAGAAACATTTAAAAATAACATTATTTAGTATCATGTAAAATAAAAAAATATTAATGCAAAGAAATTTCAAAGTGATCATGAACATAATAACAATCGAACATATAATTATCGTAATGTGACCGCAAATGAATTGAAGCTAAATAACAACCAATAAGATACATTATATTTAATAATTAATAAAAATATTAAATGATAAACAAAATGTTTGTAAAAATAATAGCAAATTTATTTTGTGACTTTGTTTATTTAAATATTATTTTATTAATCATTAGAAATAATAAGAAATTGGAATAAAATACTATTAAATGAAATAAATAACAAAAAAATATTAAATGAAACTGCAAAATGATTGCAAACATAATAGCAATCTGATTTATAACTTTATTGATTTAAATATGGATTCGATTGATCATTTGAAATAAAACTGAACAAGTTAGCATTATTTATTATTACACAAAATAACAACTAAAAAAATATTAAATAAAATCATAAATTAGTCACAAACATTATCATAATTGATCATGTAAGATTAATCGGCATTATAACTTTATTTATTTATTTAATTAATCATCAGATTTCCTAAGAAAAGGTAATAAAAGTCTATTAATAAACTATGAGAAATTAAAATAATTTAAAAAAATTCTTTCATGTCTAAGTTTTTAATTTAATTTTGTACTTTTAGTATTACATATATTCATATAATCAATTTATTTTCTCACATAAGCGCATAACTAAAGAATATAATCTTCACGCTTAAAAAAATAACTCAATTCATTACAAACCACCAACCTAAAATATGAATTATTGAAAAAAATTATATAAATTTATAAATAATAAAGACATAATTACATGATTATTAATTCAAAAATATCAATGAGATTGAGTGCATGATATTTATTAATTAAGGACATATATTTACATAACTATCAACTTATAAATATCAATTATATAATTATGGAAACATATTCGTTTCAAATATCACGAAAAAATGTATAAGAAATATAACTATTATTTATTATTAAAAAATAATAAATTAAAAGAAATCACAAAGTGGTTGTAAACATAATAACAAATCGGATATATAGTTACATGGCATTCAGTATTGAAAAAAATATATTAATAAAATTTGAAAAATAATACTCCCTCCGTCCCAGTTGATTAGTCCCCTTGAGATTTGACACAATAATCAATGCGAGCAGAGATAGAGGAAATGAGTATTTTATTAGTGAGTCAAGATTAACTTTCCATTTTAGGTAAATGGACAATTAAATGGGACGGACGAAAAAGGAAAGAGGGACTAATGAAGTGGGACGGAGGGAGTATAATTTATGGACGAATATTAAATCAAACCATTATGTAGTCGCAAAAGTAATATGAAATAGCAACTAACCAAATCATCTTTTTTATTTTATTTAATCAAATATTGGTTAATCTTTATGTAAATGATAAAATGTACCACATAATACTATTAAAAAGGATTGGAAAGGTTTGAACCACATATAAATTTATTAATATTTAATTCAATATATAAGTTACTTTGGAATAATGCAATTAATTGAGCGACAAGGCAGAAGAAGAAATATATTGATGATCGTATAAAATTAAGTAGAGAGAATAGTGCAATTGATGAAACGGATGAATGAGAATCGAAACATAAGTAATGATGTTATAGTAGTCAACGAAAAAAAATACAAGTTTCGTAACGAGGAATTCAAATAGTGCGATTATTTAGACAGAAAAATTCACAACACATGAAAATTGTATGATTCTATATCGAGCTACTATGAGGTATATGCACCATCGTTGATCAAAATAATATTGGGTGAAAGCTAACATAATGGAGATTATTACGTGAGCCTCATAAATAATATCAATAAAGTGAAAATAACCATCATATTATAATATCATAATTGAGTATAGTAAAAAGTTGACGAGAGAGTGAGATGGAGTGTATAAATTTCCAACACATTTGAGAGTAACAACTCAAATTGTATGTTGAGGAGTTTGAGGTCCAAGTTTAATATGCATAAAATATGTATCCATGCGCATGATTAAATATTTATCCAATGATGTACAAAAGTAACTTACATCACTACAACAATTATAATAATTTATTTTGGTTCTAAAATTTGATAGAGAAAAAGAAATGAAAGGTTAAAAGTTTTAGATTTTTTTGCAATAAAATACTAAAAGTTTTCACACACTAATAAATAATAAATTATGAACGAAAACTTATTAATATCAATAAAATAATATATATATATGTATATTTGACTTTCAAGAAAATAATATATAAACATTGTTTGTGATTTACAAATGAAATTTAATATATTAATCAGATCAAATAAAATGAATGTCATCATAATATCATATACTCCTTCCGTCCCGGCTGAATTGTCCCGGGTTGATCGGGCACAATAACCAAGGAGTGTGAGTGTAAAGTAAGTTGAGTGGAATTAATATTTTATTGTTGAGTGTGAAAAAGTTACCTTTTTAAGTAATTGGACAATTGAGGTGGGACGGACGAAAAAAGAAAGTGGGACAATTGAGGTGGAACGGAGGGAGTATAAACAGTATATTGTTATATATGTTATCATACAATTTTATAATTTATATTGATAAATATATTTTATTTCAATATAAATAATTAAATTTCTCAAGCAATGCGTGGGGTGCAATACTAGAATATACTAATAGAAAAAAAAATATATATATATATATATATATATATATTTTGATTGAGGAGATGGAATAAATATTAGTGGGTCGGGTGGCGACCAGATCTCACCCAACATTTATTGAATGGATTCCAGACTCACCATCCCCGATATCACCCTGGAATCCGGCACCGGCAAAATCCCCGTTTTGGGATTTGGTACAGCCGCCGATCCCCCCGTCGACTCCCAGACCACGAAAACCGCCGTTTTGCAAGCAATCGAACTCGGATATAGGCATTTCGACACCGCCGCTCTCTACAATTCAGAGCAGCCTCTCGGCGAGGCCGTAGCCGAAGCCATCAACCGCCGTCTCATCAGCTCTCGCCACGACTTATTCATCACTTCCAAACTATGGTGCACCCACGCTCATCCCCAACATGTCGTCCCAGCCCTCAGAAAAACCCTCCAGTAAATCCACACTTCCAACTTCTCCAGAATTTCGAAATCGGCATATTCTCTCTCAAGATTTTCAGCTTTGTTGCAGAAACCTAGATATGGATTACATCGATTTGTATCTGATACATTGGCCGGTGAGCGCAAAGCATGGAAAAGATGAGTACCCAATCAAACCGGAGGATTTCATTCCCATGGAATTCGGGTCTGTTTGGGCAGCCATGGAAGAATGCCAGAGAATCGGGCTCACCAAAGCAATTGGAGTCAGCAATTTTTCTTCCAAGAAGCTTCTAGAAATCCTTGCCACGGCGAAAATCCCTCCTGCTGTCGATCAAGTAAGTAACTTGTTCAAAATCAAAATCTTGAAATTTCTCTTGAATAGAATTGGGTATGGATTTGGAAAGGTAGAGGTGAATCCATGTTGGCAACAGAAGAAATTGATCAAATTCTGCAAGGAAAGAGGGATTCTCGTGGTAGCCTATGCTCCTCTAGGGGCATTTCGGACATTTTACGGCACCGACAGAGTAATGGAATCGGAGGTGCTGAAGCAAATAGCGGAAGCCAAGGGGAAAACTGTGGCTCAGGTAAGGTTTGTTTGTTTGGAAACGAAAATGGGAGGAGAAAACATTCAGTGAGTCCCTATTATGCCCTTTGGTTGCAGGTAGCTTTGAGATGGGCGTACGAGCAAGGGATTGGGGTGGTGATGAAGAGTTTTAAGAGAGAGAGGATGAGAGAGAACTTGGAAATCTTTGATTGGGCATTGAGCGACAAAGAAGTTGATATGATTAGTGAAATCCCACAAGGAAGAGCATGCCTTGGAATGGATTACACCTCAATCCATGGCCCTTTCAACACCATCCACCAACTTTGGGATGATGAAGATGTTTGATTCACATCCAATCCAAGCATTCAATATTGTCTGCATTAAGAATTTTTATCTTTATCCAAAATTGCCCTATCTCTTTAGAATTCACGTTAATAATAATGGTAACCATAGTGATTTTGTAGCATCTAACATCCCAAGTTCTTGGATGAACCCGCCCCTATTTCTTTTGATATTATTAGGGGTCTAATTGAATCGAGTCAAGTCGAGCAGTGCCTTGTTCAAGTTTGATTCGTTTTGTATCGAGTTAAGCTTCGAATTTTTTTATCGAATACTTCGATGTTTATGAACTTTATCAAACTTTAGTCAAGCCTAAGCGAACTTTCTAAATTTAGAATATATTAAGAATATTCATTATTATTTTAAAGGAAAATTTTATTTATTTCATAATTAATATCATATTCATGCTCAAATTCTAAATTTTCTCTTTACTAGAAAAATTTATCATTATTATAACTCTTAAATCATGAAAATGTTATTTTTATGTAAGTAATTATTTTATTTTTCTTACTAATTTTAGCTAACGAGTTTGCTCACGAGTCGAGTACTATAATGCTCAAGTTTGGTTCATTTAATAAACGAGTTTTACTAAACGAGTTCGAACGAAATTTTATCGAGTTGAGATCCAAATAGCTCACGAACTGTTTGATTTATTTACACCCTTAGATACAAGACTTTCTTGACTTGCAAAATTATTGAAAATCACATACACTGTTGCAATTAACATAATTGTAAAGAAAAATGAATATCTATACATATTCTAATGTAAACAAATAATTATTAAAAGCACTGCAAAAAATGTCTTACAATTATTTTATTTTATCAAAATAAATTGTAATCAATTGAGTAATTATATATTAATCTTAATAATAATTTGTTCAAAAAATATCCCACATTTTATTTTACTTTTTTATTCCCTATATTAGTAGGTACTACATTTATTAATTATCAACCAAAATATTCTATTTATCGCCAAAATAATTTATATATATATAATTTTGCCGTGCAATGAACAGGTTTAGATCTAGTTAGCATTAATAATTAACTACTCAAAACAAAAAAATGTCAAAATTGTTCCTCTCCTTTTTTAAAACTCCTACAATAACTACTATTTTAATATTTCACTTTAATATATTAGTAAATAGGATCTATTCAATACAAATGTCCCCAATATAATTCAAAATCCAGGAAAAGCAGATTAAAATTATATGCTGTCAATAGACATAGCAGGGCCATCTAATTTTGTAAGAGAAGAAAACCTATCCATCTACTACAGCTGCTTCAACCAACACAATCTTCTTCTATACACAAATCCTTCCAAGGATAACATAAGCTCTTCAATCTCCAACCAGACAATATATTGTTTGTAATTCGTATACCGACTGCAAAATATAATGCTGCTGAACAGCATGGCCGCGGAAAAGGTCAGAAATCCGATTCTTGTCCAGTGAAAATGGAACTATTCTCGACCTAGGAATCTCAAACAAGAATCTTCACCGGCTCAATGTAGGTCGGATCTCATTATCAACACCCACCTGCAAATTCATTAGAGGGAACCAATCTGCTGAGGCAGTTCAAAAAGAGAACAACCAAGACCAAAGCGTCCACTGATTTTAAAGGCATACCTTTGATTTAGCACCGTGCTCTCTAGCAACTGATTTTGCCCCCAGCTTCTTTAAAAACTGATTAGAGTTTCATAGTTACGTAAGCATAGTCAAAACAATGCACCAGAAGACCAAATATGAAGGGTACAATTACTGGGAAATACCTCTCTCCGCTTCTCAACTTTTTCATCACTTCTCAAGCCTGTAGCGGGTGAGGGAGTCATTGGATTTTTCTTATCCAATGCAGTGCTTTTACGCAGTCTGCTAAACACAAAATATGACGATTGAGAAAATAAAATCTATTTATGACAACGATTGACTATAGAAGGATAAACTGATGCTTCATGTCACTGAAATGGATGGATATTTAGCATCAACTGCATGCTCAAGTTAACCAACTTAGAAATATTGGTGTTTCTTATCCATTCGGATGCATAATTGACAGTTCCAGAAACAGGGGTCAGTCTAGATTTGAAAAAAAAAATGTGCATGGACAATGCTTAGAGAGGATAATGCAAAATCTAACCCAGAAGATGGTGGATTTGATTTAGTTCCTGATTGACTCCTTTGAGTAGTTCTCTTTTCGGTATCCTTTCTCAGCCTATATTGAAGCAATCAGCAAGTTATATACCCATGGCTAAAGAAACAAAACAACTCGCACAGGATCTAGAGAATAATCTTACCCTTCATTCCCCTTTGTAGGAGTGTGATAACTGGATGTTTTTGGTTCGTAAGAAGAAGCTGATAACTGCCATTATATGCACTTGGAATATGAGACCTTTTCCTATTCAATTCAGGGAAGTGTATAATACCATAAAAAGGGTTTGATATTAAATCACATACTTGCTTTACTGCAGTTGATTTTTCATCGGAAGCAAATCCATTAGTACGATTCTGGAAAGTTTTGAAAGCTCTCTTGACAATATCTTTGTCCCCCATTCTCTCCATTATCAAAGACTTTCTAGTCATAGGGAGATCACCAAGAGAATCGGCTGGGCCTGGGCCTGGGCCTATGCTAAGAGACATGTGCAAGGATGTAGGAGCAACTCTCTTGCTTTGCACAACCTGAGAATTCTTGCTTTTCAGTGGTGCTGAGTTATTCGCCTTTTTCAAGGAAAGAGGGGCAGATGTTGGTGAGGAAATTGTTGTTGGCTTTGCATGTCTAGCAGCTAATGCTGGGACTGGTTTGGTTGGAGATGAAACAACTTTCTTTCTCGTTCCAGACAAGTTTCTCTCTTTGTTTATCGGAGTTACCTATAAACTCAATTCATCAAAATCAACTAGGTGTCAGAAAAATATACTTGCAGCTGGATTGATAATTGAAAGGAGCATACGAGTTCTGTTTATTACCTTTTGAGCCATATTCCTTGAATTCAACTTTGAACTATCCTTTCTCAATACACTTGATTGTTTAAAGACGTTTCTAACTTCTGGAGGTTCTTTCAGGATAAGATTAGAGTCCTTTCCGGGGACCTCTAGCACAACCAACGGTGCATCTTTACTCACATTCAATAAAGGGTTATCTACATCAACATCCGTTGCTCCTGTAGCTTCCTGAGCAGCAGAGCTTTGAGACTCCACAGCAACAGAAGCACTCATTCCATTCTCTGAACCAACGCTATCGACCACACCATTTATACAGCCTATATGCTCATCCTCTTTCGATGATCTAGCAGTATTATCTTTCTCTTCATCTGCAATGACAGTGTTTGCCAAAGCAGTCAGACATGCTTCCTCCAATACTTCTCCAACTAATCTCTCATTTGAGAATGGCATTGAATTCAGTTCTTCATTCCTCAACATATCAGGACCGGGGGAAACCGCGTGTTCCTGATCCAGATCCTCAGCTTTCCTAGCTGCAATCTTCTTGTAGTGAGCTTCGAAATATGCTTTCTTCTGTGCCACAGATCCTGGAGTCGATAAACTTCCCACTTCCTCCAAATACTTATTGGGGGAGAAAGATGACCACTTCTCCCATGAAAGTGCATCATTCTCAAACCTACCAAACGAAACTGATACTTCCAGTCTAGTTCCAGATTCATCCATTTGCTGCATTACACGAGATCTTATCTTAACTAGTGAAGATTTATTGCTCACGACACAAATAAGGAAAGCTCCCAGTTCGTTACAACGACCAACAAATCTAACAAACAAATCGAGATTTAATCAAAACCATTCTGAATCATTTAAAGATATTAATTGGCTTTATATCTGGCAGAGATCTTAAAATGTGCAAATCATCAAGCAACAACAAATCAAGAGCGAGGAGATGTCCTGACTATGACAAAAAAAAAAAAAAAAAAAAACAAGCAGCCAAACGTAGCACCTAAAACAAAAAAAAAATGGTTCCTGTCCATCAAAAGCATCACAACCATCATCCACAGCGTTTCAACTTTTTCAAAGTCAGAATGGTTGCCCATTTTGGCTTTTCTAGAAAGTCCTAACCAAAAAAAAAAGCCTTAATTATCACAAAAACATAAAACCCACACACGGCAAAAAGTCGAACCTAATAATCAGATCATCAAGTATAAAATATGTGCTTTTTGCCTTCAAATCTCTTTCAAACTAATATACAGTTAAAAGGTGCAATCTTTGACACTAAATCTGAACAAAAATGAACAGCACATCAAATGGGCCTGCGTCAAAGCCTAAAAAATAAAAATAAATAAAAGAACATATTTCACCCTAAAAGTGCAAATCAAAAAGAAAGGTTAGTTACATGAGTGTTCACCTATAGATTTTTGTAAAGAAAGATTTGTGGGTGAGCCAAGTTGAAGATAATGATGAGGGTGAACAGAAAGATATGGATTCCGAAGGCCCCCACCAGAGAAAAGAGTGAAGTGCTGAAACAGTGAGAAAGAAATAGAAGAGAGATGAGGGTGGCACGTGCGAGATCTTTGTATCGACGATGATGGAGATTGTGGTGGCACGTGTGAACATTTGAAATTCAATCGATATCTCATTTGGTTTATGGAATTCAACTGACAGTCAACAAAATCCATAAATTGTTTATCGATAGTCATTACAAACATTATTTTTAAAATCAAGTAGTGCATTGATTCAAAAAAAATAAATATAATATTCATAGATTACATTTTACGAGATTAAAATCTTTTTTTTTTTCTGAATTTATTGCGGATGACTGAGAAATTTATGGGTAAAATTAATGATTGGATACTAGAAAAATGAAGGGGTGCATCCCTTTATATGGGTGCAATTGAAATCATGAGATTCATGAAAAGACACACTTTTACAAATTAGAATTTTTATTCCTAAATAGTGCTACCCCCTCACGGCCAAACACTACACTCTAGTAACACTAGGAGATCGAATAAGGAGTTGGGGGTGAACATCAACTTTTAAATCGAGATTTATTCAATTTTAGTAAAAGGGTGATGATATATTATAAGATAATTCAATTATGAGTTGTTAAAAGGAGATTGAAGATAAATTAGGGTGTAAGAGGATTCAGAAATAAGAGGAATTGAAAATTTATTTTGTAAAATTTTATGTAATATTAAGATTAATATGAGTAAATAAATTAAAAATTCACAAGTTCAATAAGCTTTGGTCCAAGATAAGGAAGAAACAACCTACGCTAATTACAATTGAGAAACTCAAATGTGTGGGCCCTAAAAAATAACAATAGGGAATAGAAGATACTCCCTCCATCCCGTCATATTAGACGCGTATTCTTTTTCAATCCGTCCCATTTATTAGACACGTTTCTTAATTTGACAAAAAATTAACAAAACATAATCGAAATTAATTACAGTTAAAATTACTACCCTACCCCCAAATATTCTTCAAATTCTCACCCTACCCCTTTGAAACCCTAAATCCCCACCCCTCAAAATTCTTTCTCATTTTCCCTACCCATGCGTCATTGCTCCTTCTCTCTAAACGAACTCACCACCGCCACCTCTCACCACCGCCTCCGATCCAGCACTTCTCGTCACCCAAGTCCCAGCCGTCATCTGCTGTTGCTTCTAGATCTGTCCAGCACCACCATCGCAGCCGCCTCCATCCAGCATCGTCGCCCAAGTCCCAGTCGTCGTTTGTTGTTCCATATATGTTGTCCCAACCGAGCAGCTTGATTCTATGGAAGACGAAGAAGGAGGAGGTTCCACAAGCACAAGATGACTACTGATAGAGTGGAAGGTTTGACACCGGGCTCATCCAGTGGTGGGAGCAAGATGACTACTAAACTAGAGCTGAAATCAAATCAACCGGTAATGACTTTACCCTTTTCTGATTTTCCCTTGATTATTTTGTTCGATTTGCCCGCTTATACGATTCGCTCTTCTATCCAGGTTGAGGCACCGATAAATGCACTGGATTTGGGAGCATTTGTCGGCGAATCCGCCAATGATGATGATGCTATGTCCAGGTTTTCTACTTTGTTGACTTCATTTCACACAGTATACCACTTGTTAGGAATATAGTCAGATATTATAAAAACCCCTTCGATTGTAATTGATTCATAGTCTTAGGTTGATATGTTTTGGTGCATCAAAGCTCTAGCAACTCGGTAACGAGTCGATTGTAAAAGTCCTGTATAGGAATTCATACTTGAGTTGTCATAGAGCAAAAATAAGAAAGGGCCAGCAATGTGGAGGAACGTTACAAGAATGCTGAAGGAGTAACTCCAACAGAATCCGAAGGTCTTAGCTCAAACTGCTGAGAAACCCCCCGTCTGCTAGCAGCCAGCAAACGACAATCAGCAATCAAGAGAAGATACAAAGTCGTAGATCAGACGAATCCAAATCACAAGGTTACCCGGCGAATCAGGAGATAGAATAATCATGATGCACAAAGAAGGTTTCAGAGCTACACTAAAAGATCCGTTCTGACAGAGACGACTACAGATAGACGCTACGCCAATCAGAGACAAGGAGATTTGAAGAGTCTCTGTCAACTGCAGAAAAAGGAAGAACGCAGATAGGCTAGCAATGTCTTTGAGTCTAACGGATAGGATTCAAACAGCCGTTTGAATCCTCACCTATAAATAGGTGTCATCCTTATTTGATTCAGAGGTTCGCGAAGTTCTACATTCAGAAATAACAAAAAGAGATCAAATACACTCTCTACATTACGCGAACACATCCGAGCTAAGTTCTTGATTGAAGCTTTTCATAAGCTTTCATCTCTAAAGCTCGAGACCTGCGAAGTTAAGCTTCCAATGTTATTTTGGGATTCTTTCTACTTTGGAAAGAATCTAGCGGTCGCGATTGTCGTGCAAGCGTGATTCTTACGGGCAACGCCAACACAAGGATAGGTTCCGGGAAGAACTATAAAACTCCCAGCAGTCGACGTCCAAGGAGAAGGGAGGTTTGTCCTCACTCTACGGAGTGACACCGGTTAAAGATTGGAGATCGAGGTGCTTGAAGGTGCTCGCTGACCAGACGGAGGAGCTGCTCAACGTTAGAGATGAGGCTTGACCTTGTACTCATTCTTCTAGTGAATAGTCAATCGGAGGACTGAAGAGTGGATGTAGAACAGTTATTCGAACCACTATAAAATCCTTGTGTCCTTACTGCTTTATTACGTCATATTCTACGCATGCATATTTCAATCTCAACACATCAAGTGTTGTAGTATAAACTGCAATTTGGATTAACAAATATTTGAGCTAAAACACATTTGATAAACACTTGCTAAGTCGAGACCTTAGCAAGATACGTGCAAGATTAACTTAATACTTCTGTTGCATAAAAAACACTCTGATCGGGGACTAACAAGTGGTATCAGAGCGGTTGGTCTTTACAGACTAGCTGCTTCTAAGTCGCTTAGGACCAGATCCAGATTTTCCTTGCATATCTGTGTTTCTGTGTTTAGCTCAGGTTCGAAGCATTAGCGCACAATGAGAAGCTTGCAAAGTTCTCTTCAGAATCCTACTCTACCTGGAAAAAGAGGTCGTTGATCACTCTGAAGAACGTGCATCCTGAGATGATACAAGTGATCGAGAAAGGACCAATTAAGATCCAAAAGGTAAAGACAAGGGTTGGAGAAGACGTAGCAGGACAAGACGAAATGGTAGAAAAGTCGTTTGAAGAATGGACTCAAGAAGAACGAGCGCGTGTTCAATTAAATTACGTAGCCATGGATTTAATATTAGGTGCCTTGTTACCTACATTAATGGCAGAAGCGTTGGAATAAGAAAATGCCAAAGAGATGTGGGATTTTCTTGGTACTCTAAGTAAAGAAACAGATCAGATGAAGAGAAACAAGCTACATCAATGGGTAGACAGGTATGAATCTTTTCGATTGATCCCAGGTGAAACCATCAAGGACATGGAGGACAGATTTAACAACATTGTAGCTGAGTTAAAGAAACTGGGAAGAATGTACGAGCTTCCGGACATGAACTCAAAAATTCTCTCAAGACTACTAAAGGAGGATTGGCTTGTCAAAGTAACCAATCTAAAGGAGAAAGATCTGTCAGCAATCAGCACCAAAGAAGTTTTTGCTCAACTGAAGGCCCATGAACGGGACATCACACAGATCAACAAACACGAAGTTGTTCGTGCTGGAGTAATCATTGAGGAACCAGTTGAGGATGTTGCATTCTTCGTGAAGAAAGATGGACAGAAGTGGCAAACAAAGAAGTCACTCCACTCAGATCGACCAGCTTAGTCCAGTCCAACAAAGGAGATTCCTTCCATCAGCGAATCCAATTCTTAAGAAGCAGAATGCTCAGTCAGCGAACTGGAAGAACAGATGAAAAGATTGAAGAAAATGCTGCTGAAAGCCAAAGTGAAAAAGGAGGATTTCCAGCAGAGTCAACCAGCAGACAACAGAAATGTCAAGAAAGAGCCAAGAACATACTACGAATGTAATTCTCCGGATCATCTGAAGTTTGAATGTCCACAAGTAGATCCAGAAGAAAGAGAAAGATTGAGAAAGTTGTTCGAAAGGCGAGCATCAAAAGCTATCACCAAATCATTGTTGACAAGGATGGAAATACAAGACATCCCAAATTATGACGATGAAAATTAGTCATCAGAAGATGAAGAGGATGTTCTCATGGTATTCATTGCAGATATCAATGAAAAGCAGACAGAGGAATCAGCTCTAGCTGCCGCAGGAAACCAGGTAACAAACTCTACTATGTCCATTACTTCTACTTCTGATAATATGCATGATACTGCTGATTCATATTGCTCAGAATCAGATGAGATAACTGTAGAATTTTTTATGAAAGAGTTTTCAAAAGTCCATGCGTTAAAGGATATTTTAATAAAATAAATTTCCTCTCTGAAATCTTAGCTTTCTATTTTGACCAGTGAGATTGAGAAATCTAGGTCAGCAGGCGAGGAACTCTCAAAGTTGAAAACAGAATTCTTCTCATTGAATGAAAAACATAGCATTTTGAAACAGGAGAATGAAGTTTTGAAAAATAATAGCTCCGTGCAAATTACATGTCATTGCAAATTTTCAAAAAGCACGAGAGATTTGTCATGTGATGTTGAATCAAGCAAGACAAAGAAAATCATTTTTGTCCCAACAATTGGGAAGATTCAGCAAACTGCTAGGAAAGACAATAGGGAAAACTCTAAGTCAATTGCTCAGCAGAAATGTTGGCAGACCAGTATCCCTCAGCTAACTGCTCAGCAAAGACTTCATTACAAGTCTGCTGAGAAAAGACCAGCAAAGTCTGATTATGTAACCTAGCAGACTGTTCCATCTGCTATGAAGGTTCCTACAAATTCTAGCAAGGCTAAGCAATCTGGTGAGATTGCAAGGAAGCCAACATACACTCCAAGTAGAAGGGACATCTACTTGAGGCCAGAGTCTAAATCAAATCATTTTCAAAAGACAGTGATGGCTCGACACACCGCTACACATTCCTATTCAAATTTCAATTATTACGCCAATGAGAACGAAAGGGTAGTGAAACATAATGACAAACGAAATGTCAAAATCACGAAAGTCTAGATTCATAAAGGAATAATCCAGAGAACTAATCTGCAGGACCCGTAGTTGATCAGGTACCGAAAATATAACTTCTTTGTTTTGCAGGAACAAGGTTAGGAAGAAGAATATCAAGAAAATTAAAAGAATGGATCCTAGACAGTGGATGCTCAGGTCACATGACTGGAGATGAAGAGATCTTCACAGAACTTCAAAAATTCAGAGGACCTTCAGTCTTATTTGGTGACAATTCAAAGGCTAGAGTAATCGGAAGAGGGTGCATCGAGCATAATAGAATGCGAATAATCAACGTAGCCCTCGTCGATAGTCTCAAGCACAATCTACTGAGCATCAGCCAACTAAGTGAAAATGGATACATTGTTTCTTTCTTTGATACAGGTTGTGGAGTTGTTGATAGGACCACTGGTAAAGTAAAGCTTAGAGGAGTTAGGAAAGGAGGACTCTATATCGCTGATTGGGAAAGTGGTCAGCAAGCATCATGCTTCATTGCATTCAGCAAGGAAGAGACAAACTGGCTATGGCACAAAAGGCTAACGCATCTAAACTTTAAAACTATCAACTATATTGCCAAAAATAACATTGTTGCAGGTCTACCTCAAGATACTTTCAAGAAGGAAGGAATATTCAAAGCCTGTCAACAAGGAAAACAAGTCAAAGTGTCCTTCAAATCTAATCCAGAAAAGGCCACTTCAAACTGAATCCTTGAGCTGCTGCACATGGATTTATTCGGCCCGGCGACTCCACCTACTGTAGGTAATAAACAATATACCTTAGATGTTATTGATGACTATTACAGGTACATATGGGTGAGGTTACTTAAAATCAAGGACGAGGTGAAAATTATCCTTCTGGAGCTGATACTCAGAGTTCAAAATGACAAAGAGCTCACGGTGAAAAGGATAAGATCTGACAACGGAACAGAATTTTGTAACGGAGCATTGATGGATTTCTGCGCCGATGCTGGGATAGGACATGAAAGGTCCACTGCAAGAACACCTTAACAGAACGGCCTGGCAGAAAGAAGGAACATGACTCTCAAAGAGGTTGTACGAACGATGCTAGCGGATACAGATCTAAGTTAAAGGTATTGGGGAGAAGCGGCTATGAATGCTTGCTACACGCAGAATAGAAGCGGAATAAATCTTCTCTTCAACAAGACTCCCTATGAAATATATCATGGTCATAAGTCTTCCTTAGATCATCTTTGTGTTTTTGGTTCACCATGTTATATCCATAACAATGGGAAGTCGAAGTTAAATACTTTATCTCCCAAAGCTGACGAAGGAGTGTTCCTAGGGTATGGGCATCCATCTCACAAAGGATATAGAGTACTTAACAAGACAACCAAACTTGTGAAAATAACATGCAATATTATTTTTGATGAAGCTACTTTAGTGCGCAGGACCATGATAAGTTAAAGAGATAAGACTCATGAAACCAATGATGTTAATGGACCTTCGGGCTCAAATACTTCCAAAGCTGAATCGATTTATCCGACTAGGTTAATGAGTGAATCATCATCTCTACTGAAGACCTTGACTGATCAGCCAACAGTTAATAGGTTCGGTGATCTAACTGGAAATGCTGAGGCCACCATATTCTCTCAAAGAGCTTACATGTCAAAAGGGAACTCAAGGAGATGAAGCCATCTAGCAGAATGAGGATACAGCTGAAGGTTCCCAGAATGGAGAGAGAATTACTGAAGACAACTATGCTGAAGACAACAAGGAGCAGACTGCTGAAGACAGAAGTACTACACCAGTAAACCAGAATCCAGCAGATGATATGCCAGAAGACAGTCATTCAGCAGAAGACACTCCAACAAGTGTAGCAGACAGTTTAGAAAAGCTACAACTTGTTGATGTACCAATCTCAGAAGAACCCATCGGACCGACCAGCAGTCAAGACATTCCAGTAGAAGAGCTATAAAGACCAAAATGGCCGCTTAGAGATCATCCTACTGAAGCAATTCTAGGAGATATTGTAGATCCAATCTGAATCAGACACAATGCCATGCTAGTCTGATTCATATCACAAGAAGAGCCTACCAAAGTAGCAGACGCACTCAAATTGGCTGACTGGATCAACGCAATGCAAGAAGAACTATCAGAGTTCACAAGGAATCACGTATGGGATCTCGTCGATCAGCCAACACATCAGTCAGTCATAGGAGCCAAATGGGTATTCAAGAACAAGCGAGACGAAAATGGACTCGTCATTCGCAACAAAGTCTGACTAGCGGCTAAAGAATATGCGCAGTGCGAAGGAATCAGGTTATTCCTAGCATATGCTGCCCATCATGGTTTTACTATCTTTCAGATGGACGTCAAGAGTGCATTCCTGAATGGTGAATTAAAGGAGGAAGTCTACGTGGAGCAACCTCCAGGATTTGAGCGCGGAAACAAAGTGTACAGAATATGGAAAGCTCTCTACGGTCTGAAGCAAGCCCCAAGAGCTTGGTATGAGACGTTATTACAGTTTCTGCTGAAGAATGGATTCAGGAAAGGGAAGATTGACAGGACACTATTCTTGATCAAAGATGCTGAAGACATTTTGATGACATCATATTTGGATCAAGAAATCTAAATCTCTGTGAGAAGATTGCTCAACTTATGCAGACTAACTTTCAGATGAGTATGATGAGAAAGATGTCATATTTTCTAGGTCTGCAAGTTCAGCAATCCAGTGATGGGATTTTCATTCATCAGAAGAAGTATACCAAGGATTTCATCAGCAAATTATGTCCAGAGAAGATGAAGACACTGCGGATTCCAATGAGCACTGCTTGTCAAATTTCAATGGATAAAGAAGGAGAATCCGTGGATCCCACAACATATAGAGGTATAATTGGCTCTCTGCTATATCTGACAGCCAGCAGACCAGACATTTCATATGTTGTAGGCGTGTGTGCTAGATATCAAGCTAATCCAAAGAAATCTCACATGGAGTACGCACGAAGGATTGTCAGATATCTGAAAGGAACAGAGTCGTTAGGAATTTGGTATC
This sequence comes from Plectranthus barbatus, assembly GCA_026898455.1. Taxonomy (NCBI): domain Eukaryota; kingdom Viridiplantae; phylum Streptophyta; class Magnoliopsida; order Lamiales; family Lamiaceae; genus Plectranthus; species Plectranthus barbatus. The sequence continues at coordinate 32,899 of JAPKLW010001853.1, read as the reverse complement.
CTAGAGCAGATGATCTCACGCTCGTAGGATAGTCAGACTCAGATTTTGGAGGCTGCCGAATTGATCGAAAGTGCATGAGTGGAACATGCCAAAACCTTGGTCATAAGTTGATAAGCTGGTTCAGCAAGAAGCAACATTCTGTAGCAACATCCACAACGGAAGCAGAATATGTAGTTGCCACAAGCTGCTGTACACAAGTGTTGCGGATTAAGCAACAACTTCAGGATTATGAAGTCAGCACTGGTTGTGTCCCTATTTATTGCGACAATAATAGTGCGATGTGTATCACAAAGAATCCTGTACATCATTCCAGGACAAAGCACATCAATATCCGACATCACTTCATTCAAGATCATGTTTAGAAAAAGGATATCTCATTGGATTATATCAGAACAGAGGATCAGCTAGCAGACATATTCATCAAACCTCTAGTAGAGAAAGGATTTAAGGAGCTTTGTCTCAAGCTCAGTTTATTGGAATTAGATGAGGTTATGGAAGAATGAGTCCTAGAACTCATTCTGTTCTTGGTTTTCTCAAGTTTCGGAATTTTGTAGTTGATTGGATTTCTTGAAGATTATGCAGAATAAGAGTCTGTCCCAGCTCACGCTCTTCAGAAAGAAAATATCGAAGTCTTAATAGATTGCTGAGTCCCAGCTCTCTGCAATCCAGATGATTAAATATTGAAGAATATTGATTCCAGCAGAATAAGTTAGGAGATTGTTGAGTCCCAACTCTCAGTAGGAGAAAAGAGACTGTTGAATCAATATATGCTGCATCAATTTTGGGAAATTGATCAGATAAAGGAATAAATATTTGGATACTCAACCGACGTATCAATTGAAATCATCACCAATGACGAAGCAACGATACATATTCGCCATCATTACTGAAGATCTCGATCAAGGCTCACAGAGTAGCCATTGGAGATCGCTCATTGCTACCATCCGAATATGCTGCCGAGGACTCTCCACCATTCACTCAGCAATTTAAATCTCCTGCCACTAGAAGATAGATTGCTGCAGCTGAGAAATTGAAGAAGAAATTAGCCGAAGAACAAGCCGCACAAAAGAGAGAAGAGGATAGGAGGAGAATGTCGGAATTTAAGGAAAAAGTCCTTACTCGACTTGCCAACAAATCTTCTAGGATGCAAAGCGTTAGGCCGCCCTCTCCTATTACTGCTGAAGACGAATGAAGGGAGAATGCACCTACTGCAACAACTCATGTTGACCGACCATCCACTTCCTCTCAAGGATTGGCTACCGCTATCTCTATGCCTACTGCTGAGAATCAAATAGTGCTATCGGAGGAACCCCAAATCATGGCAATTGAGCCCTTGAGCTCCAGTACTTATCAGAGGGACCTCCAGCAGTTCATCCATACAATGGTAGGACGAAGCATCGGAGAACATTTGGTACCAATTGTGCACACTGAAGTTACCAACCAAATGTCTGAAGCAAAAGACAAAATATTTGCTGCCCAACAAGATAACTTCGAGACCTTCTCCACCGAGATTTTTGTTGTGATCAAAGAGGGGGAAGAGAAGAGGTTAGCAGAAGAAGAAGAAAGATTAAAGGAGCAAGAAGACAAATTTCGTCGCTTTGAGGCTAGAAAACAACAGGAAGAAGATTTAAGGAGACAACGCGAGGAGGAGGAAAGAGAATAACAGAGAAAAATTGAAGAGAATGAGAGAATCGGAAGACAAGAAAGAGAAGTTGTCTTGGATAACTTCATGAAGATGATGATGGAAGCACTCAATATTGTGAAGAAGCCCACTGCTGATTCCTCAAGTGCCAAACATACTGCTGATTCAGACTCTTCAACAACTAAAAAGTAATATCTCTCTTAACTCTATGAGTCTCCTGGTTGAAAAACTTGATATCTTAAATGGAAGCTAACCCAGGTTGAAGACAACATCTCATTGTCCAACGCTGATCTAATTGAATAAGCTGATGTTACACATTTAGTGTAATCAGCAAACTGTGTGGATGTGATGTATGTGAAATGTTCCTGTGATTGCTTGATGAAATTATGTGTGAATGTGCTATGTGTTGATCTGATAAAATATATTGAAGCCATTTACTAGATGAAAATTGTTGAATAATCGAGCAATACCCTTGATATTTTAAGGGGAACGTTTAGGAACCATACTGATTCTACGGGAGTTGAGACGCTGAGAATAGACTTGATAGGAAAATCTTTGTAATCTCAATAATCAGCTTTCCCATGATCAGTTAGAATTAAAGCTTAAGATTGAGGCTTTGATCGCACCAAAAAGGGGGAAATTGTTAGGAATATTGTTAGATATTATAAAAGGCCCTTCTGATTGTAATTGATTCATAGTCTTACGTTGTTATGTTTTGGTGCATCAAAACTCTAACAACTCAGTAATGAGTCGATTGTAAAAGTCCTGAATAGGAATTCATACTCGAGTTGTAATACAATTAGAAAGAAAAAGAATCAAGATTGCTGAAGGAGTCAACAGACTTGACGAATTGCTGAAGATTGCGAAAAGAAGAAAATGCCAGCAATGTGAAAGAATGTTACAAGAATGCTGAAGGAGTAACTCCAGCAGAATCCGAAGGTCTTAGCACATACTGCTGAGATACCCGATGCACACCAGTGGCCAGCAAACGACAATCAGCAATCAAGAGAAGATACAAAGTCGTAAATCAGACGGATCACAAATCACAAGAAAACCCGACGAATCAGAATATAGAATAATCATGATGCACAAAGGAGGTTTCAAAGCTACATAAAAAATCCGTTCTAACAGAGACGGCTACAAATAGACGCTACGCCAATCAGAGACGAGGAGACTTGAAGAGTCTCTGTCCACTGCAGAAAAATGAAGAACGCAGATAGGCTAGCAATGCCTTTGAGTCTAATGGATAGGATTCAAAATGCCTTTTGAATCCTCACCTATAAATAGATGACATCTTTATTTGATTCAGAGGTTCGCGAAGTTCTACATTCAAAAATAACAAAAAGAGATCAAATACACTCTCTACATTATGCGAACACATCAGAGCTAAGTTCTTGACTGGAGCTTTTCATAAGCTTTCATCTCTAAAGCTCGAGACCTGCGAAGTTAAGCTTTCAAGGTTATTTTGGGATTCTTTCTACTCTGGAAAGAATCTAGCAGTCGCGATTGTCGTGCAAGCGTGATTCTTATGGGCAATGCCAACACAAGGATAGGTTTTGGAAAAAACTATAAAACTCCCAACAGTCGACGTCCAAGGAGAAGGGAGGTTTGTCCTCACTCTACGGAGCGACACCGGTTGTAGATTGGAGATCGAGGTGCTTGAAGGTGCGTGCTGACCAGACGGAGGAGCTGCTCAACGTTAGAGATCAGGCCTGACCTTGTACTCATTCTTTTAGTGAATTTTCAGTTGGAGGACTGAAGAGTGGACATAGAACAGTTGTTCGAACCATTATAAAATCCTTGAGTCCTTACTGCTTTATTTCATCATATTTTGCGCATACATATTTGAAACTCAACACATCAAGTGTTGTAGTATAAACTGCAATTTGGATTAACGAATATTTGAGCTAGAATATATTTGATAAATACTTACTAAGTCAAGACCTTAGCAAGATACGTGCAAGATTAACTTAATACTTCCGCTGCATACAAAACACTCTGATTGGGGACCAACACCACTTGATTTATCCGACATGTTGTTCTGCATTCCCCCCTTTTTTTGATGCATCAGTGATGATTTTTCACTCCAAGGACCTGTGCTGAGCGGTGTAGAGGAGATGGATCTCGAGTTCGATGTGGAGGAGGAGTCGAAGTGGCTGGCGATTGAAGCACACCGTTGGCTTCTTCCACACGAGATAAAGATGGCTGTCGTGCAGCAATTTTGGGACATTCAATTCCCTAACATTTGGTCTACGCTTTCCTTTTTTACTTTTGTGCAATTACTCTATATTTGCTGGTTGTATTGCTTCTATGGCTGGTTCTTGTATTGAGTCTATGGCTGGTTCTTGTATGACTGTGTCTAATTTTGGTTGTATTGCTTCTATGGCTCGTTCTTGTATTGCTTCTATAGCTGGGTTCTATGTTCTGCTGTGGAAAAATAGGTTCTAAGTCCTGAAATGATTTAATGTTGCTCACTCAACTTGTGAAACTGAACACATTCATAATACACTATATGTTTGAAATGTGTTAGACCATGATTGAAGTGGTTTCTTGAGACTGTGTAGGGTTTAGGGTGTAAGATTACATGTCATAGTCTATGATTTGCATTCAAAATTTACATATGCTTTACAAAAATGCCAACATAGCTGCACATATGCTTTACAAAAATTCCCAACATATAGGCACATGTAGGGGTGTAATCGAACCGAGTCGAGTCAAGTAGTGCCGTGCTCAAGTTTGACTCATTTAGTTTCGAGTCGAGCTTCGAGCTTTTTTATCGAATACTTTGATGTTCACGAACTTTATCAAACTTTAATCGAGCCTAAACGAACTTTCTAAATTTAAAATATATTTTAAATTTTTATTATTATTTTGAAGAAAAAAGTTATTTATTCCAAGATTAATATTACATTCATGTTCAAATTCTTAAAATTTTCATTATTAGAAAGACTTATCATTATTGTTACTCTTCAATCATGAAAATATTATTTTTATATATGTAATTATTTTATATTTTTTACTAATTTTAGCTAACGAGCCTGCTCACGAGCTCATGAGTCGAGTACTATGATGCTCAAGTTTGATTCGTTTAATAAACAAGCTTTATTAAACGAACTCGAACGAGCTTTTATCGAGTCGAGATCCGAGTAGCTCACGAACAGTTTGGTTCATTTACACCCCTAGGCACATGCATTATCCTATCTATGCTTTACAATAAAGAAAATGCAATCCCCAAATATGTAAGGAGCCCTTCCATGTCATTTGCTTCATGCCTAGCTTCATTCAAGTAATCTAGGCATTCTTTAACTAACTCCATTGGTATCTCTAGATTTCTGGGTAAACCATTTTGCATCAGCAAAGCATCCTTCTTCATATGCGGCAGCTTATAGTTGTTGCAACCCTTGACCTTCATTATCTCTAGGAAACAACATTTTAGGGATAAAAACACCTTGTTTAGAGTCATTGCTTCAAGGCTGATGAAACTTGTTATCACTGTTGTAACTAGTTCACTTGCATTTTGATGCAAGCTTTGAATTGCCCTGAAAAATCTCAAATCATTGACATTTAAATCAGGAGAATTAGGTGGTTGTTGCACCAATGATATGTTAAACCCATCTGAATTTGCTGCTTTCTTAAACTCTTCATCTGCATTAGTGATATAGGGTCTTGCATTATCTTGCTGAATGAATATGGTTTTACTTAAACATGTAGGCCACTTATTCTTGATTGCTGGAAGAAGCTGAAAATTAATAAGCAATTCATTAGTATATTTACAATTTTATGCATTCAAAAATAAACATGAACTACTTACATTATTGATTAGGCAAGCTTTTATCACTTCCTTAGTGATAGATTGAATTGGTTTGAGCTCCAATGTACCACCAGCCTTTTTCTTGCTGTTTCTTTTAGCTGCAACCTCTTCAATAAATGGCCACATCTCTATTTTACCATAAAAAATGACACTCCCCTGTTCCGAAAATATAAGCCTACTAACAACTGATAAGCTCATTATTTTACTCGTTTATCTATATTATTTTCTACTATTTTAGGTAGTTTTATTGAGTTTATATATATATTCTATGCATGAGTCTATATTGGGTGGTATTATGCGCATCTAGATATTTTGCAGGTTTTAGGCCTAAATTCACTTGAAAACCGTTCCGAAAGCAGTGACGTGTAAGAGTAGTAGTGAAGAGTTCTTCCACAAGAGGAATTCGGGCTATTGGTGCATGGCAATGGATGAAACTTTGAGTTAGCTCTCCAACGCAACTGGAATCGAGTCAATCAGAGTTCGGGAGAGGGAGTTATGGCCAAAACCGTGAGATCACGCAGAAGGGGTGAGAGACCACGTCGATCGACGCCAATCAGCATCGATCGACGCCGAAGAAGAAGCCACATCGATCAACGCCAATTAGCAACGATCGATGCGGGTCTGCTGATGCAGGAAATTTGATGAAAATCGGATTTATTCATATCTTTAGCCCTAGATTTGATAGGATACACATCCACCCCTATAAATACCTTTGTAAATTCGACTTTTTGAGGCAGCTGATCATATTTTAGAGTTTGGAGACTTGGGAAACACGAAACCCTTTATTTTTCTTGTAAGTTCTTTATGTTTATGCAATTTAATATGTTTTCTTTTGGATTTTTATCTGCGATGAGTAGCTAGAAACCCTAGCAGGTTCTAGGGTTTGATATTATTATGGATGCATGTTAGGATTAATTAATTAGGTTCATGATTCCTGTGTTTATTTTTAATTCTAGATTAATTCAAGGACTGAGAGGTGACGATTAATTTAGATGTCTAGCTATTGATAGAAGGACCGAGAGGTGAATATTGATAGTGAGATTAGGAATGCATGATACAATCTACACTATCCAAACAGATGTACTAGACTGTAGGAATTGAACTGATTTGCTTATCAGGTTGACTAATTTGGTGTACTTGAGACCGAGCGGAGATAGTCACTAATTAGTAATCTAGGTTATATTTGCCAAACAAGGAAATATAGCATTGTTGCAGTATTCCACCTGTTAAATTAATTGTTTCCTACATGTTATCCCTAATAAGATTTCTTCCCTAGAATCTGTGTTCTTTTAAATTTGATTTCAAAACATCTTTAATTTTCAGCATCGTCATCTTTATTTTCCAAATCAAAACCCTAATTTTCTGTTCACTCAAACAATGAATCTTGGGATCATAGCTAGTACATAGGATATTTTCCCCACACAATTCCCCTGGATTCGATAACCTTAGGGTTTACAAATTTATTTGCCACTGTTGCTATAATTAATCTGTAGATTTTACAGTGATCAACAGTACACATGAACATGACCTTAGGGATAAATTTCTTGCTCTTGCATGCCCTATGTGGTTCAGTTTCTGATTGTGCCAGGTAGCATCTATGTGTGTTTTTGGTTAAGTAAAACCATTTCTCATCTATGTGAACAATGTTCTACATTGTCTTGAATGTATGATTCTTCAAAACATTATCAAATCCTATGGCATGTAAACTGAAACTCAATCTTAACAGTTTGTTTGGAGCTATCAAACATGGTTTAATTGCATTTGTGTGTGCTCTGATCAAGATCATTTTAGTCCATCTTCCCGCAGTAGACTTAGGAATGTTTATGCTTTCAACAAGTTCTCTATATTGAACCTCTTTTTGATAATGAACTGCAGCAATTTGAGCATTGTTTACCTCATGTTTTAGCTATCTTATTCTACCCGTCTTTTGTTTATCACATGCAGAACCTCACCTCTTGTTCTTGTCTCTTTTGCAGCTTTCCATATCCTTGAAATTGAAGATCTTGAAAAAGAAAACTTGGAGGCACCTTCATTGAGAATTCCTCTAAGTGGTTTGCTGTTTGTGGAATTCTCCAGCAAGAAGACCACAATTTCTTTTTGTGTTGATTCAGAAATATCTCCAGGCTTCCCCATCTTGCTTTGAACTTTTACTTTTTGTTTTTTTATCACTTCCAAGTGTATTTGTAGGAAGTGTTTAAGTGGAAAATCTGATTTTTCATTTGAAAATTAGGCTCCAAAAAGTAAATGTTTCAGCACTTCAATTTTGATTAGTGCTTATTTTATTGTTGTTGACTACATTTCTTGACTTTTTAAGTTTGTAACTAGTGATTATTTTATTAATATTTTATGTATTAATCTTTCTTTAAACATTCATTTACTTTTTGTCTTGGTTCATGTGCCACTCCCTCCGTGTCTAATATGACGGGACGTAGGGAGTATTTCAAATTCAGCTCCAAACATCAAAAGAGTCGGGCAATGTGATCCATCATCCATCCAGTAGGTGAAAATTTTTAAATAGTAACTAGTATAGCACTCGTGCAACAATTATATTTTATTATAATTAATTAGTTTATGTATTTTTTGATTATTTATTTTCTTATACTCATATAAGAATAAATAACTTACCGTAATATATATGAATAAATGTGTAGTCTCATTCATACATTTCGAAATACAATTTATAATATTAGTATTACATGACACACAAAATTATCATAATCATGTGCTAATATCTTGAGCCCAAGATTAAATGCAATGGAGAAAACATAAACATATAATTAATAATGCATGTTATTTTATTTTATGACCATGAAGAAAGTGATTTCATAATTTATTTTTGTGAATATAAATTATCTATAAAATAATGTCTAGACTCCAAATTGAGTATTATTTTATAATATATCAGATCTAACTATCTTAAAATAACAAACTTAATATTTTTTTATACTTATTTTCATTTTACATAATAGTAATACGTGGAAGCTAACAAACAAAACTAGAACTGAAAAACGACGATAGGATAGAAGTCCAGCACTTCTAATTCGACCCTTCAAATGATGGATTCCAGACATATCTCATATACACCCCAAGAAGCTGAAGAAATATCGACCCTTCAAATAATGTATTCCAGATAAATCTCATATATGGCCCAAGAAACTGAAGAACTATCAATGCAGAACTGATGAAACTGATGCAATGGAAAGATCCAACACCTTTGGATTCGAAAGCCTTCAAGTACCGTAGTCCAGATTGAAAATCTCATACGACCCAAGAAGCGGATTGATCCAACAACGAAGGATATAGTCGAAGGCACCACAAATGGATGTGAAAGTCCGGTTGATAAGTCAATTTTGAATTTCAAGGTAATCCACATAAATTCATGAGTTTTCAGAATTTGAGAAATAACCCACAAAATTATTATTGAACTGAAAACTAAATTATTTGTTCCATAACAAGGCCTATATATAGGCAAACTCAAATCCTAATAAAGAAATCAAATTCTAATCTAATAAGGAAATCGAATCCTAATAAACTAAGGAAATAAAATATATCTAAAAGATACAATCCAAAATTACTTATAACTAACTACCAAATCTTAAGATAAATCAAATCTTCGATGAATCTTCTTGAAATATCTTGATAAATCCTGTCAACTAGATCTCCATCACTACTAGTCCACTAGCTCACTCGTCCAGGCCTCTAGTCCCTTTGGCTTCGCAGATTTATAGTGTGGACACACCACACAGCCTCCTCCTCTGGAATTGAGAGCTTTATAGTTCCTCCCAAACTATCAAACTGTTTGGCTAGATGCCCATAAGAATCACAGTTGGAGATCTAAGTGACTATTGTGTTCTTTCTATGAGAGAAAGAACACCAATGAAATAACTCGAGCTGAGAAGCTACGAGTCTCGTGTTCAATAAATGACACACGGAAGGCTAAGATATAGCCTAGATGATAGAAACGGTCAAGTTTTTACTTGAACAGAGTTTCAGTGATTTTTCTCAATTCTATATTTTTTATTACTCTGAGTACTTCGTGTATTTATACACGAAATATGAGTAATTCAAATTAGAGACATTGGAGTGATTTCCAATCTGATGCGTCTCTTTTCTGATAGGGAGCAGGCATTTTTTTTCCAGAAGTTCAACACGTGCTTCATCTTTTTCTAACACAAGATGTTAACATTCCTCTTTTGTGATAGAACGGCTGTACCAGTTCGAGGAATCTAATTGGTTAGTACTTCTTCAGTCTTTAATGAGTCTCCATTCTTAAAAACTGGTCATCGGTGATTTCTTTGACTTGTTCTCTTTGTCTCTTCGTACACTTAGGAACTGACTTTGTAAACTGAAAGTGATCCAGGTTGGTGTCTTCCGTCAGTTTCTCTAAGTCATTAGCTCCAAACTGGAAGTTGGTCTCTCCTTACTTCACGCAATACAAACTGGGGCTTTGTATTTTCACTCAGTTTGTCTTGATCAGCTTCGTCAGTTCTGTTACAACTCGATATATCCTAGCAGGACTTCACAAGTTTACATGAACTAAGCTAATTTGGAGACACTCCTAACTTGGTGGCTTCTATACAAACTTTAAACACATCAAAACAACAAATAAGTAGGAATACTTCCTCACAATTTCTCCATTTTTGATGTTATCAAAAAGAAAAACACCGCTATTAAGCTGGTAAAGGATCAGTTCTGAGTTTACAAAAAATATTCTATCAAAATATAATACTCAAGAACTGAACACTTTGATTACCCAGTCTGCCTTAATAATCTTCCCCCTAAATTGGAGAGATATTTCTAGATTAAGTTTAAGGGCAAAAAACTGAGTACAACTGAATGTGTAGCATCAATTTTAAAATGACGCAATCATTTTGAGACAAAGAGCTACTGTCTTCAAAATAAGCAAAGATTCATGATTTTTCATTGATTTGTGTACAACTTTTGGAAAGAAGTAAATTACAAGTACAATGAAAAATAATAAACTGCGTCTTCTGCTTCTGGGACTGATCTGATCTTCTTCTTGTCCCTTGCTGACGTCTTTGCTTCATCTTCCTCGTCTGAAGTTGGTGATGGGATTCAAGGAGAACTCATTCACTTGTCAGCTTGCCTCATCCTCGCCTCCACTAATCTCACCACTAGTTTATGATGGTGCTTCAGCTGGACTGATTTCTCCATCAGTCTTCATCTGTAGCTGTTGTTTTCACTATAAATAAGTCTCACCACTTGTACTATAATGACGACATTCTTTCTTCCTCAGGGATGGCTAGAATAGGAATAGCACAAGCTGTTCTTCTTAAGAAAAGAACCATCTCATGCTTCTAATGTTCTTCAGCTAGCTCCCTGCAGGAATATGTGCTTGACCAGGAGCAGGCAAGATATATGAAACATGCATCACCTTGCTCCTGGAAGCTTCTCCTCCTCATCTCCTTAACTCCTCTATCTCATTTACTTCCCATTTGTCTGAATCCTGGACTAAGGAAGAAAATGGTGAAGAGAGTATCCACCCAAAGACGGGATGGATACAATGGATGGTCTAATATGTGAGGAGCCACCCACTTCATTGTGACGAATGAGAAATCCTCCTCAGACCTACTTGGATATCAAACATATATCTTATAACGAAAAAGTCAAGGCTAGATGGTATGGATATCCTTCTTCCTTTCGACTCCGAGGTAAAAATTATCGCTGAAAGTGGAGAGCTGAGAAATAAGAAAATCATCTTAGACAGAGTCTTCGTGAGAATGATGATTTTCCCTTCCAATTGAGCAACAACAAAGTATCTTTGCTCGTAGGCATCTTGGTTGATCTCCGGTTGAATGGCGAATGATGATGCCAGAGTTGGAGTAATTTAGAGGGGGGGGGGGGAATTTAGGAGGACATCATATGGGAAGAAATCTGAAATTGGTAAGTGTATAAGGGATACCTTTGAGGGTTTCCAGAGATCCTATTATATAGGAAGTGATTACTTCTTCTTTGATGGTTTGGTTTTCTTGAAGTTGAAACGTCCTAAATACTTAGGATATTTAATCTCCGTTTTGCATCCGCAATGCTTGCTTCTGAATTATTTTGACGTGTCTGCTTCTTATTCCTCCATTTTATGTGCCACGGTAATGTCGTACTGAATGTTGCGTGTTAACTATGGTCATGATGCTTCGTATCTCCTGCCTTGTTTAAGTTTGCTGACTTGGAAAACTAGTCTCCTCTATGTGATTGCCAATGTGGCAGAAGTTGAAAGTCTTAATTTAAACTGGTTAGTGTATCAAATTTTAGTTCTCCTTTAGAATATCAAAACTGAGAGCTTGGACTCAGTTTTATCCAGCTTCTTCAGAAAACCAAGAATGAGAGTTTGGACTCATTCCTCTTCATATGTTATTTCGTCAAACTCTAGAAGACCGAGTTTGATGATAGCTCTCTGAATATTTCTTCGGGAAGAGGCTTTGTGAAGATATTTGCAAGTTGATCTTTAGTTCGGATATACTCCACCGAAATGTCCTTCTTTTCCACGTGATCCTGAATGAAGTGATGCTTGATATCGACATGCTTTGTCATGGAATGATGAACTAGATTCTTTGTAATACACATGGCACTATTGTTATCACAATACATTGGCACATAACCAGAACTAACATCAAAATCCTTTAGTTGCTGCTTGATCCATAATATTTGAGCAAAGCAACTGCTACATATTCTGCTTTTGTGGTTGAAGTTGCAACTGAGTGTTGTTTTTTGCTAAACCAGCATATCAGTTTATGTCCTAAGAACTAACAAGTACCACTGATGTTTTTTCGATCAATTCGGCATTCTCCGAAGTCTGAGTCTAAGTATCCAATTAGGTTGAGCAAAAATAATTTTTTTTTATTAATTATTATGGTTGGGATTAAATTTGATTTCATTGTGATTTCATTTCGATCTTGATTATTTCACGTAAGTATGTATATGGTCAAATATTGCCTACAAAGATGCTCAAATAATTAAAGTAATACTATTCAATCGTACTATACACATAAAAAATCATTTTGGACTTTTATCTGCACTAATTATCTCATGTAATATCCCAAATCCATAGAATCAAACACTCATTCTCTAAAATATTTCTCTCAAAGTTCAAATTTAGATGGAAATTTTGCGTACTATCATTTTTCGTTAAAATGGGATAACGAATACAACTACATTGGAGGACTTGAACGGGTTGTCATGATACTGTCGCATGATATCACGATACCAGAACTGCGGAGAAATATTCAATACATTTTCAATGTTCATTCCATGGTGGGTTCTTAAACTCTATATAATCTTGCTCAAATAGAAAGTGGGAGGAATATTCCTTCGGTGCAGGTGACAGGTATGCACCTACATGACTTTGTAACATGTTTTGGGAACCCAAAATTTATTTAGTGATGAACACGCAATTCAATTCAGTTGCTGGATCCATTCGCTGGAAATCATTTTCATACAGACCATACATATATTCATTGAGACCACAACCGCGCTACCCTTATAGTCCAACACTAGAATAACTACATCATTTTTCATCCTTAATGATGTTTGCAGAAAGATGCAACGGAAGTAAAAGTTCCCAAGTTCTCGATTTAAATCAGAATGCTCCTGATGATGATGATGATGAAGATGATGCCAACACAGAAAATCCCCATGTAATTGTGGAGTCTTATGAAGACGATGAAGTTGGTTTTGATACGAACTCATCTGATGGTGATGAATATCAAAATTACAATGCTTCATTATTTAATTGTACAGTTGAAGATTTCACTGCATGGATCAGAAACTAATGTGGTATGGGTGCCATTGTATCAAGCCTACTTTCAACTCACCCATTACCCGCAGAAATAGTTGTTAGCATAAGTGGACACATGAATAATTGGCTTCCAGTAATTTCGGTAGATATCCCTAACTCACCTATATTGCAAGATCTTGAAGCAGCATTGGATGAGAAACTAGTAGTTGGCTCCATGTTTTGGAGAAAAAAGGGACTTGTATGTAGCTATTAGTCGCATCACGTTTAAAGTGTCACATTCTACTACTAGTCGGCTGGAGTACAGTTGCAGTCGTAGTCCTAACTGTACATTTTTTCTACGAGCCTCTTGCTCAAATGGTTGTTGGATGGTCCACAAATTCTCTCCAACTCATAGTTGTACTATAAGTCTAGACAACATCCGAAATAAAAGTATACGATCGAAGGCTATCTCAACTTATTTTGCATGGATAATGCATCGACAAGGATCTATCATCAAACCCCAAGATATAATGGCAGACCTACAACAAAATTTTGGTATTAAGGTCAGCTGCAGCAATATGCTGCGAGCTCGAAATAGAGCCATAATAATGATTTATGGTGGCTTAGAAGACTCTTTCAACTTGCTATCAAAATATCTCGATGTTCTCAAATAATACAATCCGAGCACCATTACCGACATGAATATCAGCGAAGATGGTAGATAATGCAATTTCTTTGTTTGCTTTGGTGTGTCACGTGCCGCATTCTCATCTTTATTAAGACAAGTGATTGTTGTGAATATCACACTCACCTGAGAGACGGAATAAAGGTGTGTTATTGGTTGTTGTTACCAAAGAACAACAAACAAATTTTCCCTCTGACTATTGGATTTGCACCCATTGAGAATTGTGAGAGTTGGACATGGTTTATGTCCCAGATGCGACTGGCTTTCGATTCTAACGTGCAATTGTTGATTGTTTCAGACAAACACATCAGCATAGCTAAGAAAATAAGCTTAGTTCCAAAGTTGACACATGTCTTATGTTGTTACCATATTCAGAATAAGTAAACAGTCTTTGTTGCTCCTCTCGTGAAGTTATACCACAATGCGGCCTATGCTTACCATTATATCATCTATTAGAAGGCAATTGTTGAAATTGAGCAACATTGCCCGGTAGCTTACAACAAACTCATCTTTAAAAGTAGGATAGGTAAAAATGCAGGGTTTGCAAAAATTGTTTCATGACATCAAATGCAGTCGAAGTGTTCAACTTAAGGTTGTTAGATGTTAGGCGTCTACCGATCTATTCCATTATCGAGCTATATAGGCACATTATCAAAAACTGGTTCAATGAAATACGAAATTTCTTAAAGTTTGGATACCATATTTCAATTCAAATTGCTTGTGCTTTGCATTTCACATGAAAATATGAATTTAATTCAACATTTAATTCTAATTCGATTTTCTTTCAAGCCAAGAATAGAAATAATTTGGGATTGAAAAATAATCGAACTTCAATTCTAGCTATTATAGTATTAAATTGGATTTAAATTATTTTTAATATCATGATGTATACTCGCATGATGCTCATGAAATTTCTTAAAATTTAATTTCGGCTTCAATTCATGGTCGATTTGTAAAGGACCTACTTCATGCATAATTTAACTGAGTTCAAGCCCAATTTTACTCCGAGTTCATGCTTGAATGAATACAATGACCGTATTCAACCCTAATTCAATTATGAGTTAAATCCTAATTCAATTTTGAGTTCAAGTCAAATTTAACTCTGAATTAAATCTGGAATTAATGCTCCCTTCGTCCCGATTTAATTGTCTCGGGTTAACCGGGCACAATAACCAAGGAGTGTGAGTGTAAAGTAAGTTGAGTGAAATTAATATTTTATTGTTGAGTGTGAAAAAGTTACCTTTTTAAGTAATAGGACAATTGAAGTGGGACGGACGAAAAAGGAAAGCGGAACAATTAAAGTGGGATGGAGGGAGTATATGTTTTGATGTTTAAAATCATGTCTAGACTCGTTATACTTTTTAGAATACCATTTGGTGTTGTTAGAAATCAATTGGACGAGCCCGGATAACTGTCTGAGCCAAAAACCAAAATTTTCGATGAAGGCAAAATGCCTCTGTATCGGTCGACATGTGTGGTGTCGATCGACACAGAGCATGTCGATCGACACAGCCGTTTAATTCAGAATTTTGGTGTCGATCACTTGTATCGATCGATATGAGCCTCATGTTGGTCGGCATCCCGAATGTCGGTCGACACATACTCAATTCATTCGACATGACTTCCATGTCGGTCAACGCACTTGGTGTCAATCGATACATAGGTTTCGGTCGATAATTTTTCATGTCGATAGACACAAATGCATATCGGTTGACGTGAGTATCAGTCCACACACATTTTAATCGACATGTCTATGTCGATCGACACCCTCCGTGTCGATCGACACAGACGCAAGTTTCAGAATTTCAAGTCTTCTTTCTTCGATAAATTTGACTTATCTTCGATATCATTCGATATCTCTATTATCGATCGACAGAAAGAGCTATTCTTTTCTTTCTCGCTCTCTTTAAAACCTTTTTGATTCAAACCAACTTTGATTGTTCGATCTGATTAATCATAACTTAATCTTCTCTTGACACAACTTAATAAGTTCTCATACTCTCAAGTGATGTACGATGATTCATAATGGATTATGAAATTCTTTCAATCATACTCTTCGAAGTAATATTCCGCCATTTGACGAAGCCTCATATTTGTTCAATTAAGTTGAACCATAAATTCCATTTGTAAATTAACGCTCGATATTGAATCACGAGCTATCAAATTAACATTTGACTACCTTATTTGTCAAACTAAATTGTTGAATCATTCTTTCATATCCTTATCCGATGGCTCAACTTAAGAAGTCCACGATTGATTGAGAGTCTAGAATTATTCATTGTGTCCGATTATAGATAATCTATTATCCCTTGATGATTTACTCGAATTCCTTATGTCATAGGAAAGGGCAAGGACAAGATTGACAGCTAGAGCAATCATCTGTAACCACACCAACTAAGGTGGACTTTCTTTTACCCCTATATCATGGGCCAAATTAAAATCAAAACAATGTTTTCTTTTCAAAGCATATCAAACATGAAATGAAATGTTTTAGTTTTAACTGTTTTATCATTGCCTATTGTTTTGTGGTTGTTATGTCCTCTCTGTGGGGGGAACGCCACTTAGAGAAGAACATCTAACGTATTCAAATGTGGATGTTGACTCCACGTATTACGAGTCTTATCAATCGTACCCAGGTAGTGAAAAAGATACCATATGTTAGTGCACTATGATGCTGGCATGTTAGGGATCATGCTCTACTTGGACTAGCATCGTGACTGTGGTAGGAGGCCACCTCCCAGTTTCATAATTATTTGCAGATAGTTTAACTATGTAAAAGGAGCATGTTCATTCATCAAATGTTTTGGTGCCATGGAAGGATTTCAAACTTAAAACCCCATGTACGACCCGATTAAAAAGACATGATAAAAATTATATATGTATGTTTTCGGGCATGTGTTCACTAAGTACAATTTGTACTTAGTATTTCTAAAATGCACAAGTTAAAAGAATCTTTAGGAGAAAGTAAGAGGCAACAGTCGGGGTGGAGCTGAAGACTCTTTTTTGTAATAGTTAGATGTTGAAGTATGTATCTTCATATACATACTTCATTGATAACTTTTTGCTGCTGAATCTCTTTGTCTTTTGATAGCCTTTTGATATATTGCTAAACTTGAATACTTTGATATTTATTCTTGAGAAGCCAAGATCCCTTCTCAAGGAGGCACCTTTTGCTTAATTTACATCTCTTAGGATATGTGTGTTGATTCATATCTTGAATTGTTTGCCTTTTCTTCTAACTTGATATCCCAAATGTGTGTCTCGCACCCGATGTGCCTCAATTCCTAGATTTATGTTTTGTTTATAAATCGGGGCGTGACATTCTCCTTGATAATTTATAAAATAATAAAGTAACTACTCATAAGGTGTAACTAAGGGCAGGGAAGAGGAAAAATGCAAAAATGCAGAGTAAATAGATGAGTGTTATTGCATTGGATAAGTTGAGAACTGAAATAGGGTTCTTGTCTATGCATAAAGGAAACATTCACCAAACATTGACGGTTGGGGTTTACACAGTCCTGTTTAGCTAGTTTAAGGGGTGAAATATCTGTCAAACCAATAAGTACGACTTGTTTATATTTTCACCAAACCGGCCAAATTAATATTCCAAATCAAACCGACCAAACCATTTTAAAACGATTTGGTTTGATCGGTTTGTCGATTTGGAATGTCAATTCAACCATTATAGTCGAAACATCGAATATTTCTTATTTTTGAAAGATTTTATTTTGTGAAAATGAATAATTTATTTATCTATAAAATACTTTTAGGATTGAAACAACATGATCAATTGATAATATCAATAAGTTCCCTATTCTATAATATAATTGCCAAAAAGAGCTCATAAAATTATTTAATCAAAAAATACATTTAACTAAGATATAAGTTGTGTTTTTTCAATATTATATGTTAATGTTTAGATAGTGGACAAAATTTGAAATAGAAAAGTAACTTGTTCATTATTGACATTAATAAAAAACCATAGGATGAACAAAGCAAACATTTGAAATACTATATAAATATTGTAAGAAACATTGATTGTATTACATTATAATTCAATATAATATATAATTTATAAAATCAGTCAAGTCTGACCCAAATGGTCAGTTTCCTACCACAAACCGTTGGCCAAATCAAATTATACAGTTTGAAAAGACGGTTCGATCTGACAAAAAAATTTTAGTTTTCCAACCGACCAAATTAATTTGGTTTGACCAGTTTGGCCAATTTCGACCAAACTGTGTTCACCCCTAATTGATGGCCATAAACTATACAGATAATAGAATAGAGGAGTTTCTAGCAAGAAAATTACACCAGAAAAAAGGATTATACATAAATTCTAAAAATGAAAATAGAGTTGTTAAGAAGAAAGATATCTTTGTAGAGTTGGTCTCCTGAGAGACGGTCTCAACAATTTTTTATTTTGAGACGGACCTTAATACACCATTTCAATAAGTTAAACACATTATTTTATTTTTAAAAATTATATTATTTGCAACAAAAAAATACATCATTTGCAATAAAGAAACACATCATTTCATTAAATTCGTCTCACAATAAAAATGATGAGACCGTCTCACATCTTTGTAATACCATTACTAATTGGAAAAACATTCAGTATCTAAAATCTAAAGGATAGTCGCTCTATATCTACGTTTTTTTTATAAATACAATAGTCAAATAGTACAAAAATAAACATTTCTCTCTAAATATTAACTCAACGAAAGTGTGACAGTAAACAACAGAAGACTGAGAATTCAGGCATGTAAGTAAGAGTTGGCAGAAAATCTAACAGGTGCACCCACAATTGGTCCATTCTTGAGAAAATGCTCTTTTGCAAACCTGCATGCTTGTCTGACAGCAAATACAACCACAACATCCACCAAAAAAAAAAAGAAAAAGGAATACATGTCTTACAGACAAAATTAATTAATTGAAGTAATGAGATCATTTCTACACAACCTAAAATCATCATTTTCATTTTGAATATTATTTCCCAATATTGTTCAGCTTCAAGCAGCAGGCTTCTTGTTTTTAAAAAATCCGAGTCAATCCATCAAGACATGATGTTGCACTTGAGGGCTGAAGAGACTGAACATGTAGAATAATCAAAAAATTAATTTTGTACCTGTGGGGATTTTCAACTCTCTTACAAGATGATATCACCAATAATCACCACACGAACAAAGCCCATCTTTGAAGTGATGAAAGCGATTAGAATCCCTTACAATGATCTCCCTCTCTGTAAGTTTTGATATGAATTTTGTGACGCTATGACAGTCTCCACAAACACGCAGATTCTTGTATATCCTAATACAAGTTTTTGGAGGTGTATTGAGAATACCAAACACAATAGCCAACCTCTCGCTGTGGTTTGCCAGTATATTTTCTTTCTCATCATCTTCGACATCCTGGAGTACAAAACTAGAGTCTGGGGTATAACCAAGCCTTTTCATTTTAGCATTTAGAGTTCCCAATTCCTTAAGTATATCTTCATATTGCGGGTGAGATTGATTGCCCGTATAAAAGACTTCAATCCTGTTATTTAATTCAATCGAGCTCCACCCAGGTGTCTTCCACAAGCCTCTATCCCTAGCCAACGATCTCACTTCATTCACCCCTTCCCATTGCCTCAAGTTTGCATAAAGATTTGACAACAGAACATAGTGTCCAGCATCTTGTGAATCAAGTTCGAACAGATGACTGGAGGCTTTTCTACCCATTTCCACATTTCCATGGATTCTACAAGCACCAAGTAGAGCTCCCCATACTGAAGCATCAGGTCTCATGGGCATGCTCTCAATAAACTTATAAGCAGTTTCTAAAAGTCCTGCTCTACCAAACATGTCTACCATACAGCCATAGTGCTTTAATGTAGGCATGATTCCATATTCTTGTTGCATCACTTTAAAACACCAATTTCCCTCGTCAACCAAGCCAGAATGGCTACAAGCATTCAATAACGATAAAAAGGTCACATGATCTGGCTTCACTCCTTCCTTCAACATATCCTCAAAGAATTTCAATGATGTCTTACCAAGTCCATGAAGTCCGTAACATGAGATTATGGCATTCCAAGGTACAGAGGTATCCCTAGGTACCTGATAGAATAAGGACATTGCTTCACTCAGCCTCCCACATTTTCCATACATATCAACAAGACAAGTACCCACAAAGACATCTAACTCAAGGTTTTGCTTGAGCACCTGACCATGGATTCTCATTCCATCTTTGAGAGCTCCAAGATGTGCATAAGCTGGTAAAATGGCCACCCATGTTCCTTGGTTAGGTTTCATACATAAATTCTCTTTCATCCTACAGTACACCTGGATAGCATCACCTGCGAAACCATTCTGAGCATAGCCTGTGATCATGGTATTCCATGAGATCACATCTTTATTAAAAAGACCCTCGAAAACCTTTCGTGCAGAATCAAGAATGCCTAATTTGGCATACATGTCAATAACTCCATTTCCAATCACTATGTCTTCAGTAATCCAATGCTTCCTATTGATAAACCCATGAACAGATTTGGCACATAAAGAATCCTTCATCAAAGAAACACAGGAGCACAAGCTTACCAGAGTCAGCAAATCTGGTTGAATATTATTTGACAGCATCCGGCGAAAGAACTTGATTGCAACATATGGATGATTATTTTGCTCATATGTTGCAATTATGGAGTTCCATGAGACTATATCTCTATCATGCATGTGGTCAAAGACATTTAGGGCACATTTTAACTCACCAAATTTGGCATACATACTTATCAAGGCATTAGAAACAAATGTATTAAATTCCAAACCATGTTTTATGGCATATAAATGGATCAAAATTCCGCATAATAAGTCATTCATCTGCGCACAAACTGAGAGTATAGTAGCAACAGTCACTGAATCCATCTTCACTCCCTCCAATATCATGTCATTTAGGATACATAATGCTTCCTTAGCATTACCATTTTGGAACAATCCAGAAATCATAGAATTCCAGCATCCTGTATCACGATATGGCATGTCCTTGAAAATTGTATAGGCACAGTCAGAAAACCCAAAACGACAGTACATATGCACCAATGAAGCAGCCACAAACACATCCCATTCAAACCCCAATTTAAAAATCCAGCAATGCAAGCTTGCCCCAAAAGGTACAGAACTGCAAGCTTTCAAAACAGAGGGAAAGGTACGAAAATCAGGTCTAACATTAGTTCTTGACAGCATCTCAGATGCACATTTCATTGCTTCACCAAAACGGCGATTCCGAACATAAGCCGATATCATTGAGTTCCAAGTGTAAGAATCCTTGTCCTGGATTTGATCAAAAGTATCTCGAGATAAAGAAGCATCGCCGAGATGAGAATATATATTGACAAGCCTGGTGGCGACAAAAGTGCTTTGGGCCTTTCCCGACACAATAAGAAGCGCGTGAAGGCTCTTGACATCCTTGGATTTGGAGCAAGCTCTAAACAGCCGCTCAAAGTCAATCTCTCTGCTTCTTTGACAATTGCCATTGGATAAATCGTCAAAGCTGCTCACACCATAACCACGTAAGAGGTAACAACTTGCCCTCCTCAGATAATTTAAAGAAATCGCATCTTTACAGGCAGGAAGCAATCTGCATAAGGAGATAATATTTAAAAAATAACATCTTGACTTTACAGAAACTAAAAGCATATAGCTACTAGCTACACTATTGAAGTGACAAACCAAACCAAGAGATTTACTATAAGAATCTCAATCCGCACCATGAAACATGAAAATCGAACTTCCTCTGTCATTTGAACTTTAAAATGTAATATACACTTTCAAAATAAGAAATACAAACAGTGGGAAACTATTGAATTCAAGCAGCAATGAAAAACGACATGAATTGTAGCAAACCGAAAAAAAATAAAAAATAAAAATAACAAGAGAGAGATTTAAGCAAATCGGTAATCACATACCTCAACATTCATTTAAGATTAAATGCTATGCCACATTTGAATTGCGTGATGAGAAATGAAAGTCTTACTTTAGGGTTTATATTATTTAACGAGAGAAATTTGGGGATTTTGGCAGAGAATGTGTATTGGAGTAGTAAGACTTGGGCTTAAATATGGCCTGGCAAAATATGTTCATGAAAGAAAAATGCAGAAACTTCGTTAATACAAAAAAATGCGCATCTCCTTTTTGTAAAACAAGCAAAAACCGGCTTGAGACCTGTTCCATTCCCCTGTTCCACAACTAAAAAAATTATTTTTTATTTAATAATTTATTTTAAATTTATTTTTTATCAAACAAAATGGGAATGATTTAGCAACAGTTCATGGTTTTGCACCTTTTTTTTTTTTCTCTCACTCTCTTTTTATAATAAATTTGATTTTAGTTTTTTCAATTTATATTAATGCTATTTTAATCATTTCAATTTTATTTTTATCTAATTTTCTTAATAAGAAATAAAAATTAAATACTAGTAGTAAAACTAAAACCATTTAATATAATTTATAAGTAATATACATTTATGTTTTCCTAGTTTGATTATTTTTTAAACTAAACACATAATAAATTGATATCAAATAAATATAATAATTAATAATCGAATCCTCGCATATCCAAGAAATAATTTGATTATTAAATAAATTGATCATTTTATGAGATTTTAGTTATTTGATATGAATTTAAGTTATTTAAGATTTTAACTAAAAATTAAAAATATTAAAATAAACATAAATATATGTGTATATATATCAAAATATATAATATAATAAATTAATAATAAAAAATAAATAAACAGTATAAGGAATGAAAATGAAATATTATATTTTAAATAAAAAATTTAAAGTTTGGATTGTAAATGAATATGAAAAAATTGGGAAATTTGACTGAAAATTTTGGAAAACCGAACTGGAAAATCATGTGAATGGCTGGAGATGTGAGGATCCGATTATTAATTATTATAAAATCATGTGAAAATCGAACAGGAAAATCATAAAATGATCAAATTATTTCTTGGATATGCGAGGATTCGATTATTAATTATTATATTTATTTGATATCAATTTATTATGTGTCTAGTTTAAAAAATAATTAAAAATAAAATTGAAATGATTGAAATAGCATTAATATAAATTGAAAAAACTAAAATCAAATTTATTATAAAAAGAGAGAGAGAGAAAAAAAAAAAAGAAAAGGTGCAAAACCATGAACTGTTGCTAAATCATTCCCATTTTGTTTGATAAAAAATAAATTATTAAATAAAAAATAATTTTTTTAGTTGTGGAACAGGGAATGGAACAGGGAATGGGATAGAGGATCTCAAGCCGCTAAAACCAAATCCTATATTATCATAAATACAGTACAAAATATATATTTTCTATTTAAATTTAAAAACAGAAATAACAAATAAAATAATAATATCGGGTTTTTAAATGAATCCAATAAATCATCAAATTGAAATCTTATATATGTAGGGAGCTGATTATGTGCTAAAATGTTGTTTGTGCTAAAATGTTAAATATGCTTGATTGATTAGTATTTTATACTTGTTTAGTTATTATATTATGCATCATTAAATTGAATAACCACCCACATCAAAATAAATAACTGTCAATTTAAAAAATTCAATCTTGACCATTCATCCATCAAAATAAATGATCAAGGATTTAATCCTATTTAGCATGCTCTAACATTTTAGCATACGGTCCATTATATATATATATATATATATATATGTATATATATATATAGTAGTGATCATATGAGAATAATTTTTAGTATGAGAAATAAGAATAAATCTCAGCCTTTGAATTTGTGATTTCAACGCTCATGATCTATTTCACTCCGTGTGCAGTTTTCCTCGATTATCCTGCAGTTTTGCAAAATTAAGGTTATTTTTGTAATTTTAGCTGTTTTTTAAATCTGAAATAGTATCTCATCAGATTTTTTATTCCTTTCTTCGCGCAATTTGATTTCTTCTTCCTTCTTCGTTCGATTTGATTTATATTTCTTCTGTCGATCAGATTTTTTTCTTTATTTCTGGATTTCGCATTCGTGTTCGGTCTCGACTTTGTTAATTGTGCATGAATATAGTTTAAAAAAATTTGTTTTATTCAGATCGACGTTCATTTTTACTATTATATTGTGCATCTTTAGTGTTAACTTTGTGCATTTTTGTATCTTACAGGTTCATTTATTCTAAAGTGTGTTGATAAGATGAAACATTTTAAGGGCAGAGTTTTTAGAACTGTTGATGTTGGTATTGAGTTTTATAGAGACTACGCTCGTGTTGCTGCTTTGAAGAAGAAGATGTTTAATTTTTTTTTAATTCGTATTTATGTAAAAATGAAGTAAATCGGGCTAAAAATGAAGTAAATCGGGTTTCAAATGCAGATTGTTGTTTGTGTTTGAGTATTTTTACAGTTTTAGCCTTTAAAGGCTAAACTACAGGATATTGGGGCAAAAATGCCGCGTTTTTCAATTTGCTGAGAATGAATCATGTTCGTCGATTTGATGAGATGGACGCGCGAGATCTATTCTTATTTATCATAGTAACACATATTCTTACCTGATCACTACCCTATACATACATACATATATATATATATATATATATATATATATATATATATAGAGAGAGAGAGAGAGAGAGAGTAGTGTTCCAGTTCCAGTTAGAATGAACTTTAGTATGAGAAATGAGAAAGAATCTTAGCTGTTGATTTTGCAAGATCAACAGAGCATATTACGCAACAACTCATTTAAAAAATACGGCATTTTATGGTCAATATTCTACATTAAAGTACAATATAGTAATTATATACAATGAATGATGATTTTGAAACCTACAATTTAACTACGATTATATTCATTTTAGGGGTAATATCCTGCATTAACATCACATTGCGAAATAAATGCTTAATCTCTCTAATAAGGAAAATTTGTGTGTATCAAAATATGGATATCCATATCTAATCTGATATAGAAAATATTGTTATAAATAAGAAAGATTATTAGATTTTGATATATGAATGATCGATATGATTGAGAACAAAATTCAAAATTTACACGTTAACTTTCAACATGAACTTGGATTACTTTGATTCACAAATAAGATGATGATTTGTTTGAGTAAACATGGTAAGAATTATATACTGAAAGCATTATGATTGTTAAAATGGAAAAAAATCTTCACACCAATAAAATATTAATTCCACTACACTCACAAACATTGGTAACTGTGCCAAAAGCAAATGGGACTAATGCCAAGGGACGGAGGGAGTATTATATAGTAATAACATATGTATTATAATGAAAGTAATATAATTTTTCTCTAAAACAAAAGTAATAACATATAAAATGGAGGAAGTAATACCGTATAATTATAGTAATATTGTTCTAAAATAAGATTAATACCATATTGTAATGTAGGAAGATATTTGCTAGGTATATAATGAATGTTTGGTATATAATGTATGTTTCCTATGCATATAATGCATGTTTGTTAGATATATAATGCATGTCGAGATAGAATATGCAAACAAAATCTTAAATAAGTACAAAATGACAAAAATACCCTATCATGCAGGTTTTCTGAGATAAAATGATCGAAAATTTTAGTAAAATCCTGAGCGTTCAATTATCAAAATCAATGGCGATGATTGGTTCTTATTTCTTATGGTAAGAGTGGTTCTCACTGGATCGCATCCCCATATATATATATATATATATATTTACGGGAGCGTTATAGTGTCAACCACTTCTCAGATGTGAAATAAGACCAAATCTAGATCGTTGATTAATTAAATGAACGCACCAGATTTAAATTTTTTTTTTTTAAATCGCTGCATATATAAAGAAAAAAAGTTGCATATAAGGGTATTATAGTCTTTAAACATTAAAATAAATCTTTCCACGTTTTTAAAACCGAAATTAAAGGGAAGTAATTGCTGCATTTACGGTTTTCAAACTTTTAACCCACCAATATCTGCAATTAATGGTTATCCACCTACCCAAACCATAAAATCAATTCTTTAAACCAAAACCGTAAAAATCTTCCCTAGCCTGCGATTGAAGAGGAAACATCCCCCACTGTTGCCATCGTTGAATCGCCTCTGCTGCCGTTGCTCGGTCGTTGTCGCTACCTTCTCTCCTACGCTGCTGTCTACCGACCATCGTTGCTGTCCAGCCAAGTAACTCCCATGCCGCTGCCTTTCCGCCGCTTCCGACCTGCCTTCGCTCCCCCTGCTGTAGTCCAACCTATGGTGTTGCCTTCCCTCCAACGTTATGTGAATCCAAGAAATATATAATTAATTTATGTTTATAAAAGTATTTTATGTAATATTTTATTTATAGTGATGCAACTACATTTTGTTATTAATTTATGCAAGATCCCCAAATTTGCAAGTTCCTTTAAATAAATTATGCAGTTTTCAATAATGTGTAGATGCAATTTGTATGCATAGGTAGAATTCGTGTAAAAATGTGTTAATTATGCAGATACTTCTAATTAAATTATGCAATTATTTTCAATTAAATTATGAAAGTTCTTGTCCAATTTGTATTTGTATATCCTTTGCCGCCATAGCATTGTGTCTGCCGCTGCATCCTTTCTAATGCTGCTAATTACATATGGTATCTACTTTCCCTTTTTTTTTTAATTATGCAAGTTCCCAAAGTAAATTATGCAATTTACATAAAGTTTATATGAAACTCTTAAACATAAAAAATTGTCGTAATTAAAGTCTAATTCAAAAAAAAAAAAATCAATTTGCTTATTAATAAATTATTTATCAAACAATGTTGCATTATTTTATGTGAAATAATGCATTATATAGCTTGCAAAGTTTCATTAATCTAAAAATATTAACACAAATTTATAAAAATGTTTATAGTTCGTCGAAAGTTGCATTATTAATCTGAAATATATGCATTATATTAATCAATTCATTGCAGTATCTTAAAATATACTAAGTTTACATGAAGATAAGAAACAATCAGTTGTATGAAACAATTAGTCAATGCATGTTTACAAGCTTAAAACTGTAAGTTTACGGGCTAGTTGTTGCAACTATTTATAGAAATACATCTAACATCTTATGAAAAATAAATTATATAATAATTCGAAGGAAAGTAAAAAAAATAACAACAAAACAAATATTATTCATACAGTATGCATAATATAAATAAAAAAACTTGCAATAAATATGTAAAAAAGTTGCATCAGAATTGAAAAAACAAAAATTTAATCAACAAGTAGAAATAAAAAAACGTAAGATATTGTTAAGAAAATGACAAAAAAATGCTATTGATTGTTAAATAAAATGAAATACCAACTCACATGTATGATACAATAAAATATATCTCTTCAGATTAAACAAAGATGAAGCATAAATTCCTGCAACTACGAAACCAAAAAAAAAATCTAAAGAAAAGGAAAAAGCTAAATTTGAAACATCACTTCCAGCATCCTTAAACTTGTCACAATTCCGCGAGTTATGAGTTGCCATTTACTTACATTTTCTGCAAAGCCTAGATTTCTTCGTCAATCTAATAGTCTTCTCTTTATTTGACATAATACGAGAACCACTGCCTTTCGTCTTAACAATGGCAGGTGGGTGAACATCAACTTTATCAAATCCAACCAACTTTGCATATTCTCTATAAAAATGCACACCTTCTTCTAAACCGCTGAATACTTGACTCACGTACGGTTTAAATGAGCCCTCACATACCGGAGTAATGACAACTACATTAAAAAAAACAAAATAGGACAAATATTTTAATATAAAACGAACTGCAACTATTATATAAAATAACTGTAATATTACAGGCGTAATAAATGCATATTTTTATTTTTAAATTTTACATGTAATAAAAATGAACCGTAACTATTATATACATTAACTGCAATATTACAGGCGCGATAAATGCATGTTTTCATTTTTAAAATTTACATGTAAGAAAACATAAACCTGATCTCGTAAACCATATTCTAGATGATGAATTAAAAACTCATATATTTTTACTGAATGCTAAATGTCCAACGAACTGAACATAATAAACCAAAAAAAATAAATAAACATACTTCAATATAAATATGCATGTTAGAATCGTACACAAAATCAATGTTAGTAACAATCAAAATAAACCAACTGAAAAATTTGGTCCAAGTATTAACATGCGCATGTTTGTTTTGTTAAAATATAGAAATAATGCAACATAAAAAAGTTTTAGTAAACAAAATGAATATATATTACAACACTTCACATACCATCGTCAAACATCTCCATGAATTCAACTAATGAAAATTCTGAAATAAATTTATAAAGACGAAAAAAAATGAGAAGAGGAGATGATCACTATGAACGAAAAAAAAGAAAAAGAAAATAGTGGACAAAGTAATTATCTGGGAGCAGTTTCTTCATAAACAAGAAAAATAAAAACAATGCGTGAATAAAAAAAAAGGATAATACAAATAAAAAGAGAAAAATAAGGAAGCAGTTATGCAAACAAAATATCATAAAAATCCAATGCCTAAAATACCCTAAATTATTAATATAAAACATTTAAAAATTAAAACAAAACAAATCCCAAATTAAATCCTATCCATTAAAATCGAAAAATGGAGGGATAATATGTAGTTCTCATCTCTCATCTGAGAGGTGGTTCACATATGATTACAAGTATATATATATATATATATATATATATATATATATATAGGGAGCGGATCCAGTGAGAAAACTCTTAACGTGAGAAAGTGAGAAAGATGCTTGTTTGGAGGGGGATCATGTAAAAAAAATCCCCATGTGAGAAAAAAGAATGAATCATGTCCATCAGATCTAAAAAAATCAATGGTTGATATTGAATCAAGCAACAACTAAAATGCAATCAAGCAACAAAATAATCAAGCAACAACTAAAGCACAATCAAGCAACATTGCAATCAAGCAACATTGCAATCAAGCAACGACCTGAATACAATCAAGCAATACCGTGATATGCAAACAAGCATCTTTCTCACTTTCTCACTGGATCCGCTCCTTATATATATATATATATATATATATATATAGGGTAGTGATTAGGTGATAATAGGATTTCCCGTGCTAAATGCGAAAAAATCTGAGCCATTAAATATTACAATCGACGGGTTAGATTAAACAAATCCCGTCAAATTTTCGGTGCATTTTTTGCACATAAGCAATGCATAAAAGGGTAAAAATGTGAAAATATATATTAAAAAATTTTATTTCGTGCAGTTCATAAAACATAACATGCATACATTCAATGTAAAAAATGCAATTTTTTGGGCATAAAACTGCGGCATATAATCAATGCAAAAAATGCACTCAATATGAATACAAAAATGCATATACTTTAGAATAAAAATGCATCTTATTCAAGTTAAGAATGCATCATTTGATGCAAAAAAAATGCAGGTATTTGGAAACATTTTTTATGCGTAATTGATGAATTTTTTTATCATGAACGTAAATATAATGAAGAACATATACCAGCTGAATATAAAATTATGATTTTCGTGCGAATCTTATAAATTTAACATATTCAATATGGATATCATATGAATCATCGTAAAAATACGTTTAGTTTGATATATGATTCGTAAAAAATAGATTTGAATCGAGAAAGATATAATTATTTGATTATAATGGGAGGAAAGAGAAAATTAGGAGAGAGAATGTTTAGATCTAAAGATAGAGGAACGGTTATTCATACTTAAAGACTTAATTACTAAGATACCCTAATTACCTTATTTGTTCAATAAATTCTGAATTATCACAACCATTGGATCAACAAAATAAAGGATCCTGATTATTTCTCATTTAGCATGGGAAAAACTATTATTATATGATCACTACTATATATATATATATATATATATATATATATATATATATATATAGTTTGAGTTGGATGAAAACTTTTTCCTTGTGAATAAACTAATCACATCCTTCTATTTTTTAAAGATCCATGGCTATGATTGATTTAAGTTTTTTTAATTTTCTTATTGTTTTTGGAAAACTCTCGTATGAGACTATCTCATCATTTTTATTAAGAGACGAATTTAATGATGTATTTAATTTATTGAAATTGTTAGGATAAGGGTTTGGCCTTGGTTTAATTCTCAGAGCCCACTATCCAAGCCCACCTACCCGAGCCCAAACCTCCGATTGTGTTAATGGATTGGAAACCTGGTTCGGGTTTACGATTATGGATCTGTTATGGAGCGGTTTTCTGCCCCATTGTATATATAAGTGTGTGGCCCGTGCGTTCTAAACTCACATGAGAAAACCTAATCCTAATCGCCGCAATCACCTCTCTCTTACTCTAGAATGCTCTCACCTCTCTCTAAACCTTCTTCCTTTGTGATCGGTGTTTGAGATCAGTGAGAAACCTGTGAGTGCCTTTGAGTGTGAACCTGCGGCCCCCATGGCTTCACCATCTTTGCCGTTGGCCGGTCGGAGGGCAGAGTCTCACACAGGCGAGCTCTGAGCCAACTCGTCCCAAGATCTAAGAAGCGAGGCTGCGGTACATCTCCGCAAGGCTGGTGGTGCGAGATCCAGGTGAAGCAAGGCTAAGATCGAGGGCAGACCAAGCTTGAAGAGCAAACATCGATCCGCGCGTGGAAACCGGGCTCGATCAGAGCTCCGGTCAGGGTCCAGCGTGAAACAGGTCAGAGAAACAGAGTAGTCGGCACTGATACCCAACAATGGTATCAGAGCCAGGTTGCCTGCCACTCTGCACGACCTGTGCACTGAAGGATCCATGTCGTCGTGCCCCAGGGCGTGGAAGGTAAGACGGGAGAGCCCTCACCTAGGGCCCCCGCTCTGGTAAAGTTCTCACTCGGCCCTAACCCCATCTTCTTGTCCATTTAGACTTCTTAGGGTTCTAGGTCTGCATATAGATAGGTATTTAGGTCTGAGTTGATCTGGATACATTTTTCTAGCTCTGCATACTAGTCCGGACAACCGTAGTCTGTAGGGCATCTCTTTGCTGGTTCGGATAACCACAACAATTGAGATCCCCTTTGTGTGGCGGTGTTCTCTTTATGCGAATTTCATGATCTGTGTCTCTGTGTGATACCCCAATAAACTGTCTAATTTTCTTTGCTTTCGCTGCTATGCTATGTGCTAGATTGTTCTCTCTTCCTTGTTGTTCTTCAAGACTAAGTGATTCTTTGAACATTGTAAAGTTTCCTGTTGATTGCGTGCTTAGAAAACTAAATGATCTGCTTGGGTATAATATGGGAACTAGAACCACTTTGAAACTGCTGTTGATTGCTTCTGGCTTTCATATTTCGTGTCTCTGTGAGTTTCTTGGAGGCAGCCCCTCTGTTTGTGTTCATAGTACATTGGTATTTAGCCTAGTAACCTTAGGTTGCTGTTTTAAAATGGCTGCTAATCCTAACTCATACGGTATGACCCCTTTAATGGTAAAACCGATTTCACAATATGGAAACAGAAGATTAAATGCATTTTAACTCAACAAAAGGTCTCAAGAGCCATTACTGCTTCATTTCTTGATACTGATACCCCTGAACAACGTGTTGAAATAGATGAATTAGCTTGTTCCAGTATTATCTTAAATTTATTTGATTCAGTTTTAAGAAAAGTTGGTGAAACTAAATTTGCTAAAGAGTTATGGGATAGGCTAGAAACTCTGTATACTGAAAAGTCTCTCCCCAGTAAGATGTACTTGCTTGAAACCTTTTTCAGATTTAAATTGGATCTAAATAAGGACATTGATGAAAATATTGATGTTTTTAATAAGCTAATTCAAGATATCAAGCTAACTGGTGATCAACACATTGTTGAATATGCTCCCATTGCTTTGCTAATTAACTCATTTCCTGATTCTTATAATGATGTTAAATCTGTTATCAAATATGGCAGAGATACTGTGAATCTTGAAACGGTGATGAGTGGTTTAAAAAGCAAAGAGCAAGATTTAAAAAGGGGTAGAAGTAGGAAAAGGAATAATAATGAGATCCTATATGTTAAGGGAAGACCTAAGAGCAGAAATGGTGGTAATGGTAGAAATAATGAGCAGAATAGTGTTAAAGAAGGCAAGAGAGTCCAAAATGATAGAAGACACAGGTCTAAGTCTAGGACTAGAGGTAGAAGATGTTATAACTATGGTGAAACAGACCATTATATTAGACAATGTACTAAACCTAGGAGGGAAAGGGGTGAAAGTAGTAATAGCAATGCTAGCTCAAGTCATAGTGCTAATGCTGCCCCAAGTGATAACCTAGGTGATGTGTCCATGGTTACTATATCTGAATGCATGTTTCCTTTCCCCTCTGTGAATGCCTGTACTAATCAACTGAATGAGAATGATTGGCTGATTGATTCTGGTTGCACATTCCACATATCACCTTACAGGCACCACTTCTTGGATTTTAAACTTGTTGAAAATGGTTTCATATCCTTAGCTAATGAGAAAATATGCAAAGTAGGTGGTATAGGAGACATTAAGCTAAAATTTGGAAGTGGAAGTATTTTTACTCTTAAAAATGTGTGTTATGTCCCTGATATATGCTACAACCTGCTTTCTTGTGCTGCCTTAGAAGATGAGGGTATGGAAGGAAAATGGGGAAAAGGGGTAATGAAGATAATGCAAGGTTCTCTAGTGGTTTTTAGGGCTGTTAAAAGTAATAACTTGTATGTCTGTAATGTTGAGCCTGTTTTGTGTGCCAACTCTGTGAATAATGTGAATGAAGATAAAACAAAGCTATGACATAGGAGGCTAGGACATATGAGCAACAAAGGTCTAGAGATATTAAAAATGAAGGTGTTTTTGGAAGAGATAAAATAACTAGCATACCGTTCTGTGAGTATTGTGTTCTAGGAAAACAAAACAGAGTCTCGTTTCCTATATCCGTACAACCGAATGTATCGAAGTGCCCCTCTGTGTTGGAATATTTGCATGTTGATGTGTGGGGACCCTCTAGTGAACCCCACTCATGGGGGGAAGAGGTATTTTTTGTCTGTTATTGATGATTTCTCTAGAATATTGTGGGTTTTCTTAGG
>JAPKLW010001852.1:81139-143802 GCA_026898455.1 Plectranthus barbatus | reverse complement strand
ATAGGAAAAGCTTGCAGACTAGGTTCTAGGCATATGTTATCTGCAGTTGTCTTCCTTTATTGATATATAGTAGTGTTCTTATTTCTAATTTAAAATAGATGGATTATAATTTATACTAGAGTATTTGCTTGTTTTAGAGCACTCATATGCAAGCGGTTCACCATTTGTAATAAAACTTTCATGTCATCTCTATATAGCAGTAATGATTGATTTTGTGTAAAGTGTGGATAAATTGGGTCGATTTGGATAATCTCAGCTTCAAAAACTAGCTCCATTGTCATGTTTGATCAGAACTAGGCATTCTTTTGTTTAATCAAACTTATTAATGTTGAATCGTTTATAAATTTTATATTTATAATTGCGCCGGAACTCTCTGAGATTTGAGTATCGAAAAACTTTGCCTCGCTTGGTTCTGTTTCGAGTTATTGTGACCGTATTGAAATTAGAAAGGAAATTGAAAGTTTATTCAGGATGAAGAAAAGTTAGAAAATTGACCAAGAAAAAACTTATTATTTGAGAAACATATCATTTCCATTAGAAATATCTCCATTGGGAGCTATTCTTGTGGGAGGATGAGAGAGTAGGCCATTTGAATATATCCAGTTGGCGATCAAGTTTCCATAATCTGCAACAGTCAACAGTGGAAGAGGGTGTCTAATTAGATGTAATTGATCACATTGTGCGTGAACTTAGTTACTCTGCATGATAAAACAGGGTGTTCAAGAGATAAATTCCCTTTGCTCGGGGTGCAATGGTCAAAATACCTTACCTGTGACTACCTTAACTGTGATTGATGATCATGGGTTCTAGATTCCCTAAAAATATTTGGATGTGTATTTAATTAAGATATTACTATTACGAGAGAGAGAGAGAGAGAGAGTTTTATTGTACAGAAAAAGATTGAGTTCAAAAGGTAAACAAATGTCTAAAAAAAAAAAGGAGTAACTAAATGAGATAAACTAACTACCTTCACTCCTTGTTCAAGACTTTGGGAACTTTGATATAACAATCTTCATATTTGGGCACTGCACCTATTATTGCATCCCTACAACACACACATCCATTCTCATTTTAGGTTTATATAATCGTGTGATTCTC
Organism: Plectranthus barbatus; assembly: GCA_026898455.1. Lineage (NCBI taxonomy): Eukaryota > Viridiplantae > Streptophyta > Magnoliopsida > Lamiales > Lamiaceae > Plectranthus > Plectranthus barbatus. The sequence goes on along the minus strand of JAPKLW010001852.1, from coordinate 142,704 downwards.
TCATTTTATCAACATATTTCTCTACCTGTTATCAAATACTCCAGGCACATCCTCGCGCAAATTGTCGCCTTCAGTTTCTGCATCCAAGAAAACAAATAAATCACTATCCTATAAATCATACAATCAATCAATTTCTCTTCTTATCTTCTATGCAGCAACCTTACATTGATTATGAAATACATGATGATAGAGATGCGGCTAAGGGGCTGAGAGTTTTCACGAGGGGACCACGAAAGATGTTTAATTACGGGGAGTAACGGTCGGGGCTCTGAATGAATAAAGGCTTTAGTCGGGTCTGTGGTACTGGTTCTGTTGAGTTTGTTATTGTGTTTGTCGAGTCTATTAGAGGAGTGAGAAAGTTGGAGGCATATTAGGGAGTGAAGGTAGGACTATGGGGGTGTCAAGTTTTTAGAGTATTCAACCTAGAGGTTGTGGCTTAGGAGTTTCTTGTAATCTTCTAAGAGTTATCTTGTTTTTCTATCAATAAACTTCTGTTCCGTTTTCCGACTCTATCACATGATTTCTGCATAAATGAAGCTGGTAATGTTGGGGAAGAAATTACGACCAATATAACATGGCTTGTAAAGAATCTCATCTGTAATACAAATAATATTATCCAGCTATCTATAATCAGGATTTAACTTCCCCTTTATCATCGAAGAAAATATTTTTTGTCCTATCCAACTATTTTCAAATGAGTTCATAGAAAGCATAACACATGGTGTTGGAGAGCAACAAAAGGGTAACACTATGTGACACATGAACCAGTTCAGAGTTTTGACGGTTTCAAAATTCTTTGCATTCCCATAGCATCATATACTTGCAAAAGATTAAATAAAGTTTAGCTGAAGTGTTCACGAACCTGCTCTGATGGCTGGTTCAATGCTCTGAAGGTCAACGGCCTGAAGCTGCCCAAACCTGTTCCATATCGACATTACAATACTTCTTTACCTAACTATGGAACACTAATATATATCATAGGAAGGTAGCAATCCGGGAGAATCCACAGCAATAACAATGGCGAAGGCGTTAAGAAAAACATTGGCTGAATAATATTCACTTAACTACATAATGAGAGAAACATATCTACAAGATTTTCTGAAATAGGAAGGATTAAACATAAAGGGATGAAAAATTGAAAATAAAACTACAAAGAGTTATTCCTAGATGATCTTCAGCAGCTCACTGGATCTTCTTCAACAACAAGTATCATAGAATAAAATCCGAATAAGGTGTAATTTTGCTAATTCTTCTTAGAGACAAACTAAATATCCCCCTTAAACAAGAGCCTCCATGAATCCTACCCTTCCCCCAATATCTCCAATCAAACAAGACCTAAAATATATAAACACCATACTACACGTCAAATTGCAGTTCCAATCCAACATTCAATACAATAGCTATCACCTGCAGCCAAATCTCTAGCAGACACACAAGACTACAAAAGAGTAAGAAGTTCCACAAATTTACACTAGAACAGATTTATAATTTTTAAAAAAATGTTGAATCAAACACACACACACTAGAGTATACAAGCACAAAATACACCAATAAAAACGCAAAAAATGAGATAGATTACCAGTCTACCACTTGTCGAATTTTAGGAGCAAATTCATCCACCTAGAGAACACAAAAATCAAAATAAGAAAATAGGAAGAAGAAGAAAAAGCAAGTGAATTTAACGAATGGAATCCAAATTGCAATTCAGACTTGTACCGGGGTTAGAGAAATCCGAGCTGTTTCAGTCAAACGCGACACATTTGGGGCCTCAAGTCGCTTAATTGGTAGAAGCAGCTTTGGACAAGCGCTTTTTCTGAAGCTGAAGAGCGGAGGGTTTGCTCGAAGAAGCATGGCTGCTCTGCTACCCATTTATGATGATGAGAGAGAGAGAAGCGACTGTTAGAATTGATTTTTATTTTATTTTATTCAGAATTCTCCCTCGTAAATAATTTGGGCCATTTTAGATTTTCCACTTGAAATGAACTCCTTGAGTAATTATATTTTTTGTTACAATCTATTAATTATTTATAAAAATAAAATATTCAATCCATTATAACCTTTATACAAAATAAAACCGATTAATGAATTTCATTTAGACAAGAAAGTTCAGTCCGGTATACTGAATCTTTTTTCTCCAAATCTTAATTATCTTATCAAAATCTTTTTTTTTTTGTATTTTTCATAATTTTCCCTTTAGAATAGAAATGGACCGACTTTTTAATTTTTACAACAATGGCCAATTTTTAATTATTCTGATTCGAGCGACAGGTCTATCAATCAATTGCATTGGTTTAACTTTATCTTTATTTTTTCTTAAAAATTTCTTTTATATTTCATTTTTGGCTTCCCCAGTCCCAATAGATAACAAGTCCCAAAGCCCCAATTTGATCGCCACGATTTTTATATGATAAAATTTGTACCCGAGTTTACGTCAAACACTGCAATGTTAGACTATAATGTTGGTATTAAAAAAAACCGCAGCAGATAAATTTTTGGGTAATATTGCTATTCCAGGGACCCTTTTGGCCTTAAAACAATTTCACTATATAAAAGAGAATTTTACACAGTGAAACAAAAATAAAATAGCTCGAATTATTCTAGGTTCACTCCCTTGAATAATTCTCACTCGACACTTGAAAAGCACATATGGACAAACCGTTCTATCAAACTAAACACAACTCGCAACTCCTCCACCATTGGAAGACTCTCCGGAGATGGATTATGCCGAGATGAAACTGATTGTGAGAGATTGATAAGGACAGACAAGGCACGATTACAATCTTGAAGTTGGAATGATCGATGGTTCGGTGTAATTGCTCTCAATCTTTCTTCAAGCTTGTCGTGCCCTTTTTATTCTTGCTTGGAATGCACAGCTTCGTACCCACTACTCCATTCCTTCGACGTGTTGCACGAAGCTTTCCCACTTTCCACTTGACCTAGGCACACTGTCGATCAGCCACAAACTCACGTGTTGAGTGGTTTTAAGTAGTGGAGGCATTCCCTATTATTTAGGAATAAAGAAAACACTAATATAATATAAAATAAGGTTAGTAGTAAAGATATACACGTTCCCTAATTAAATGGAACAGAAGAAACGAGGAAATCTAGGGTTACAACCAATCCCAAAAACTTAGGAGTTTGTTGTAACCGCTTACAGAAAGGATAAGATAAACATCGTAGTGTCAAAGTAATGTTTGAGTCTAACAGTGATGTTAAATCATCCCAATGTTGAACTTACAAAAACTTTGACACTCATATTATAATTTCCATTTTAATTTTTCCTCTCCATTATTTTGTATTCCAATTTCTAACAAAATATTTTAGTAATTTTATAATTATAAATTCTAAAATTTTAGAATTACAAATATAATTTAATATTTTTGAATTACAATAAAAAATATTGTTGGTCCTGGTTTTCAGAGTAAGTTTAGTTACACAACAAAAATATTGTTTAACAGTAAGCTTGCACTTATCCAAAGTGACAATTACTTTTCAGTTTGGTTTGTCAAATCTTAGTTAGCTACTTAAGTCTGAGTATGCTTAAAGTCAGTTTCAGTATTATACTGCAATACTTGAGTGTTTAGTTTTAAGATGAGTAAGCTGATAAAGTATAAGGGATAAATAAGACAAAGGATTATAGAGGTTCGGACACTAAAGGCCCTACATCCACTCTTTAGACTTGTGGTATGGAAATCCATTAAGTTCAATATTACACAGCTGCTCCTACGATCTATCGCTATATCCACCGATCCTCAGGCTCACTCGCCTGGTCCTTGCTTGTCCTTCACTTTGCAGCTCCTTGGAGTGTGGGCACACCACGCAGCCTCCTCGTCGCCGGAATGGGGTGTTGAATTATAAGCACATCTGGAATGGGTATGACTTTGGCTATTTCCCTATTTTTAGTCTCTCATGCCTTCTGTTTTACTATAATTGTGTTCAAAAAGGAATCAAACTCTCAAACTGTACAAGTGGGTAAATTTAGAAAGTTTCTATTGTTGCATTACATCCATTAGTTAAGTTATTACTTGAAGACTTTGCATCAATGTAAATAAGCAAGAGTTTCGTCATGCTTGACAATTTAGATTTTGTGTATGTATTGGCTGCAAAGGTGGTGTTGGTCAAGGGAAATTACTAGGAAATGGTCTTGGTAGTGGTGGTGGACAAGGTGGTGAAGCTGGAATGGTCTGTTACAAGGACAGTTGCATAGAGGGAGGTGAAATATGGGGCATGTAATTGCTTTATTAATTTATTTTGCTCTTTTAAAATTAATCCATTGTTGTGAAATCATTTCCATGAATACCTTTTGTTCAGTTCTCAGAGTTGTATCTGTGGATGATACTTTTGGGTCCAATTAATATAGTATTGCTTGGTTTTTGTTGGCACAGGGTGTTGCATTTGTTTGTGGTTGTATACACTATTATATGTTATCAAGTAAGCAACTTCCAAACTTCCAGCCATTGAAGATGTAAGCTCCGGACAACTTAGCTTTTTTTTAAAAAAATCTAAATCTCATTTTGGCCATCTGCTGGAGCTGTTGTTATCATGCAGGGATGGAAACGAGTGGTTGATCTTTCCTTGTGCACTTCTGTTGTGCAAATGCACCCAATCGCAGCTCATAAATTGGCACGTCGCGAATCTGGAGATTCAGGATCGTTCGTTGTACATCAATGACTTCAACATGTTTTGGCCATCATAATAGAATATTGTATCAACAAGAAAAAACTCACACCAAACCCATCAATTTTTTGTGTGGGTTTTCTTTGTTTTGCATATTGATGGTAGTCCTCTATGATAGTAGAGTACTTAAGATTAGGTTTCTTACCATTTAAAATCTCATATGGGGTGGTCTTTGTTCCAGGGCAAAGATACACCCTATTGATCAGATGGCACGCAGTGTTGACCGTTTCAGCCCACAGCCTTTTGGACAGGCTTTTCGAGTTTAACATAACTCTAACCATTTCCTGGAGCGTCATATTCTTCCTTTCAACCACACTGTTTTGTTGTGGTGTCTTAGGTGCTGAATACTCATGCGAAATGCCCTTTCTTTCACAAAATTCATTAAAGCTTTCATTCTCGAACTCTCTCCCATGATCAGTTCGGATCCGTATGACACTGGAGTGATAGAGTTTCTTGAATTTTTTGTAAAGCTTCTTGAAGTGATCAAAGGCTTCGGATTTTTCTCGCAAGAATTCCACCCAAGTAAATCTTGAAAAATCATCAGTACACACTAACACGTATTTCTTTCGACCTATACTCTCAACTTCAATAGGTCCCATCAAATCCATGTGAAGCAATTCAAAACATGTGTTGGTGTTAACTGAATCAGTGATAGGAAGAGAAGTACGAACCTGCTTACCTTTTGTACATGGATCACACACTTTGTCAGGATCGAATTTCAGGTTAGGAACACCTTTGACTGCATCAGCCTTTTGTAGTTTCTGAATGCAATGGGTACTAGCATGTCCCATCTTCTGGTGCCACAGTTCAGCTTCGTCAGGCTTTGACACCAGGCATCTACCTTCTTGTTCAGCTTGATAGCAGTTATCTGAGGATCTACTGCCAAACATAACACACCTGTTAGTTTTATCGTATACCTCACAAACGTCCTTGTCAAACTTGACAACCATCCCATCATCGCACAGTTGACTTATGCTGATCAGATTGGCTGTCAGACCTTCCACATACAACACATGTTGAAGTTTTGGAAAGTCTGGCACATTCAGAGTTCATTTGCCTGTAATTCTTCCTTTAGCTCCTCCTCCATAAGTAACAGTACCACCACAAATCGCTGAGTTGTCTGACAGACATGTTCGATTGCCTGTCATGTGTCTGGAGCAGCCGCTGTCAAAGTACCATGTACCTGCAATGTTAGTTTTTAAAGAAGTGTAAACAACGAAGCAGTTTGAACCAGTTGTCTGGTTTTCATCTGCAATTCTTTTCCTGCAGAAAGGCTTGATGTGGCCTGCCTTGTTGCAGTAATGACACACATACTTCTTTGACTTTTCTTTCTCGTTTGACACTCTGGTGTCAGACTCCCCTTTTGTGAATTTGATCATGTTCTGAGAAGAAAAATTGGTACTGGGAGTTGATTCATCGACATATCCGAGTCCACTTCCATCTGATGTTTTAGTGGCAAGGATCTCATCAAGAGTGTCACGTCCACGATTGATTTTGTCAAAGATAGAGTCAGCTTCCTTCAGCTTTTCTTTGAGATGGCTGACTTCTTTGTCCCTCCTTGTGAGAAGAACTTCCAATCTCATGAGCTGTCTCCTTAAGGACTGATTCTCTTCTTTAAGCCTTTCAATCTCTTGTATTTGTTCCTCACATCGTCTATCCACAATGTTAAAAAGATCACTGACTTTCTCCATCTCTTTTGAAGAAGTGTCAAAGTTTCCTTCTTCAAAATTACTTTGACCTGAAACACACTCAGACATTGACACGTTAGAGTTAGATGCATTGTGCCAGTTGCTTGTGCCACCACATGGCACGATAGTGAGATCACTTACATCTTCCTTTTCCTCAGACTCTTCAGTGTTGTCAACCTCCATCAAATCATCTTCATTGAGCTCCTCAATCCTGACATATAACATAACCTGCTCATCCTCATCCTCATCAGTGTCAGAGTCATCACTGAGGGTGGTGTTAAGGCTTAACTTCTTTCTTCTCAACACAGTTGGACATTCATTAGCAAAATGACCCATTCCAGAACACCCATGACACTTGACATTATCAAAAGTAGAACTTTCGGAAAAAGGATTAATACCATTTTTGGCGTATTTATCACTCTTACGTGAGGATGTGGTTGAGTTACTTGAGGCACTTGAAGGCACAGAGGTAGAGGTCTTGAACCTTCTTGAGCTGGATTCACCTTTTCCTTTCTTCATGGATCTCATGAATTTGTTGAACTTTTTCGTCAAGAGCACCAGATTCGGATGTTCCTCATCTAGCAGTTCATCGTCTGACACTTCGAGGTCAAACATTGATGACTTTGACGCACTTTCAACTGGTTCTTTTCCAGCATGAAGTGCAATGCTTTTGCCTCTGTACACTTGTTTTTGTTCATTCAAATTCATTTCAAATGTGGTAAGAATGCTTACCAATTCACCAATCTCCATCTTTTCCAAATCTTTGGCCTCTTCAATGGCTGAAATTTTGTAATTGAATCTTTCAGGTAGAGATCTAAGCATCTTGCTAACAAGTCTTTCATTGCTGATCGGTTCTTCAAGTGCGAGAGCTTCATTTGCCATGGTCACCATCTTCTCAAAGTATTCGGTGATGGTTTCATCCTCAGCCATACGGAGATTCTCAAATTTGGTAGTGAGAAGTCTCATTTTGGTCTTTCGCACACTAGCTGACCCCTCACATTTGGCTTGAAGGATAAGCCAGGCTTCTTTTGCTTCCAAGCAGCTTGAAATTAACCTAGCACAACCAATGTCAACAGACATAAAAATTGCATTAAGAGCTTTAGCATTGCAGTTTGACAGCATCCGTTCCTCATTTGTCCATTTTCCTTCTTCTTTTGGAATCATGACAGTCTTTGTTGCATCTTCAGGATCTGGAATTTCTTCCTTCGGAGGTGTCCATCCTTCCAGCAATGCAGCCCAAGCTCTCCCATCAACAACTTTGATGTAAATTTGCATACGAGTTTTTCACATGTTGTAGTTGATCCCATTGCAATCCAGCACTGGAGGACGAGCTGGCATACTCGACAAGTCCATTGGAAAAACTGCACTCAGGAACAAAATACTTAGTCCGTCAAGTAGAGGCTCTGATACCAATTGATAGAATTTAGTGCCCGAGTTTAACACAATGGTGTCAAAGATAGTAAAACACAAAAGTTTGACACACACAAAACAGAGTATTTTAACACACGCGAAAGCTAAAGAGTTTGACGCAGCGGAATAATTTTTCGAAGGTTTATAAATTATAAACCCTCGAGAGCCATACGGCAAATAGTTTTCACTTTTTAAAACAAGGTTTTTACAAGTGAAGAACAAAATACTAAACAAGATAGAAATTTTCCTAAGTTCACTCCTTAGAAAAATTCCTACGAAAACAATCAAACCCAAAAACACACGATACAACCCAAATGCTCCTCCACCGTTGGATTCACTCTCCGGAGATGGATTCCACAACTCGATTGTAGTCTTCGTGTGCTTGAAGAATGATTGGAGAAAGACGATTCAGCCTAGAGCTCGTATGAATATGTGTTTCACCTCTGATCCGCACCTTCTCTAGTCTTCCTCGTCTCGTATAAATAGAACTTGGAGCACTCGAGCACTTCTTTCACTACTTGGCAATGGATCGTGTCTCCTTCCACGTTTTTACCTGTTCATACAACAAAAATAAACTCCCACAAACTCACGTGGGGGTAAATAAAGATGTAGAGGTTCTCCCTATTATTTAGGAACTAAAATAACTACCTAGAATAATAGTATAAATAATATAATTAATAATATATACTTAATAAAGATAATATATTCGAAACCTATAAAATAGGACCTGTAAAAACGTCATTAAACAGATAAGAATAAGTTTCCTATAAAATAGGAGTTAGTTGTAACAAACAGATTCGGAACTTTGACATTGAAGAGTCAAAGTTATAAGCAGATAAGGTTTGACATTAACCTGTCAATGTGAGTAAGTTTGACAACCGTGTGTCAAACTTACATATTTTCATTTTCGTACTTCACACTCTAGATAATATAGCGTTATTTTTTAGCACAATTGTGGAAATAATAAATAGGAAAAGCTTGCAGACTAGCTTCTAGGCATATGTTATCTGCAGTGGTTATTGTGTTCAGTCATTCTTTTGCTAACTTGAGAGCTTTTGATGTCCATAAATATACTTTTTCGTATATGTTATTGCTAATATGATGCTAAAGCTAGTGCCACAAGGCGAAAGCGGAATGCAGTTTGTAGCCCCAGATTTAGTATATGTCCTAAATTTAGCTTTCACTGAATTGCAGAATGGTGATGAATTGATATGGGCACTTGTTTGATTCTTTTGAGAATTAAGAGGCAGGTTGAAGGTTTGTATTTATGGTATCTTCTTTATAACCTTTGCTCTGATCATCTTGGTATATGATTATTTATTACATGTGTGTTAAACATGGTATCTAACATATTGGAGAGGAGAGAAAGTGATCAGAAGAATGGTTTTTTTCATTATATGTGTATTGAAGATTACACTCCTTTTTATACTAGAGTAAATACATTATTAAAGGAAAAACTCTAATCTATAATCCCTTTGATTTCTCTTGATTGATCTTGATTTCTCTTGATTGATCCCCTTTCCTTTTGGTGTCTTGACAGGTATCTTAGAGGATTTTCCTCAATCTCCAACACTCCCCCTCAAGTTAAGTGATGGGATATCCGATGCTTAACTTGTTCACAAAGTTTCTAGAATCCACAGCCTTTGTTAAGATATCCGCAAGTTGTTCTTTGGATGGGGTAAACTGTAGTGCTATAATTCCTGCTTCGAGTTTCTCCTTGATGAAGTGTCGATCAACTTCCACATGTTTGGTTCGATCGTGTTGTACCGGATTTCCTGATATGCTGATTGCTGCTTTGTTGTCGCACAACAACTTACACGTCTTCCCTGAATAGAGTCCCACTTCTGTTAAGAGTTTCTTAAGCCATAGTATCTCGGTGAGGCCACTCTTAATTCCTCTGAATTCTGCTTCAGCACTGGATAAGGCTACTTCTTTTTGTTTCTTACTTCTCCAAGACACAAGGTTGCCACCTACGAGTGCAAAATATCCTGCTGTAGAACGTCTGTCAATTGGATTCCCAGCCCAGTCAGCATCCGTATAGGCGATTATGTCGAGGTTCCCTGTTTTCTGAAACAGAATTCCATAGTTAAACGTTCCTTTTAAGTATTTCACAATCCGGAGTGCTGCTTCCATGTGTTCTGCCTGAGGTTGATGCATGAACTGGCTGACAATTCCGACAGCATAGGTAATATCAGGTCTAGTGTGAGAGAGATAGATCAGCTTTCCCACTAGGCGTTGATATCGCTCTTTATCCGCCTGCTCTGCTCCTTCTATCATTCGGAGACCATGGTTGACAGCCATAGGAGTGATTGCAGGTTTACAATCGACCAATCCTGTTTCTGCTAGTAGATCTAGTGTGTACTTTCGTTGGTGTATAAAGATTCCCTTCTTAGATATGAGAACCTCAATTCCAAGAAAGTATTTTAGGTTTCCCAGTTCTTTCATCTCGAGTTCTTGGAACAACCTTTGTCTTAAAGCAGAGATTTCATCGGGATCATTTCCCGTAAGGATCATGTCGTCGACATAGATTAGTAGGCATGTAACTGACTGTCCTTGCTTCTTGATGAACAGAGTGTGATCTGAATTGCTCTGCTCGTATCCATATTTCTTCATTGCAGTAGTGAACCTTCCGAACCATGCTCTTGGAGATTGTTTCAATCCATATAGTGTCTTTTTTAGTCTGCACACTTCATTCTCTTGGAATTCTGCAGAAAAACTTGGAGGGGGCTCCATATAAACTTCTTCTTGCAATTCTCCATGTAGAAAGGCGTTCGTGACATCAAATTGATAAAGAGGCCAGTCTTCATTCACAGCAATGGATAGAAGAACTCTCACAGTATTCATCTTTGCGACTGGTGAGAAGGTCTCCTCATAGTCAACTCCGTAGGTCTGTGTGTACCCTTTTGCCACGAGTCGTGCCTTGTATCTCTCGATAGATCCATCAGATTTCCTCTTTATTGTGAACACCCACCTACAGCCGATGGGTTTCTTTCCTACCGGCAACTGACATTTCTCATATGTCTCGTTCCGAGTAATAGCTTCCATCTCTTTCTTCATTGCATTTACCCAATGATCGTGTCTCAGAGCTTCCTTTTCAGACTTTGGAATATCTTCTGATAATATGGCCCTTTGATATTTTCCTGCATTTGTGGTAAGATTGCATTCTGAGACAAGGCCGATGGGATACTTGCTCGGTCTCTTTGTCCTTTCGGGTGAGTATCTTCTTGTAGGAATCCCCCTATTACTCCTGGGAGGTAGGACATATTGTTCTTGCTCGGGAACTAGAGCTGTTTTGACAGTGTCAGTCTCATAATCAAATGACTCATTTGGATGAGAATTTCTTACCGTGGACATCTCGTTTGGTTGAGACATTGGAGGGAGCACTGCTGGAGGTCTGTCTACTTCGACAGGTTGTTCCGGCATGATTTGTGTAATGTTAGTTGGTTCTAGATTGACAACAGGCTCTGGACTGGAGGTAGAGGTAGTTTCGGGAAGAAGAAGCCAGCTTAGTAGGTCGGAAGAATTCTCCCCCTGACTACTAAGTTGGTGGCGGTAGAAGTACTCGTTTTCTAGGAATTGACAATGAATAGTAGTGGTGACCTGTTTGGTTTTAGGGTTGTAGCAGCGGTACCCTTTTTGGTGAACGCCATAGCCTAGAAAAACGCATCTCTCAGCGCAGGGAGACAACTTATTGCTTTCATGTTTGGGAATATGAACAAACACAGTGCATCCGAAAACCCGGGGTTGGAGTGTGAGAGGAGGAGGTATTTTGGTGGGAGCTGATAGAGTTTGGAGTGGTGTTTTAAGTTTAAGGATTTTGGTAGGGAGTCTGTTTAAAAGGTAAACAGAGGTGGCGATGGCTTCTGGCCAGAATGATGAAGGGACTTGGGATTCGATCATGATAGATCGTGTTATCTCAAGGAGGATTCGATTCTTGCGTTCTGCTACCCCGTTTTGTTCTGGTGTGTAGGGACAAGTAGTGTGATGGATTATTCCTTTATCTAGGCAAAACTTTTTCATGAGTGTGTTGATGAAAAGAAAATTTATGAGCCTCGGTTTGGTGTTGTTTAGGGTGATGATGATTTTGAGCCCTGGGTATCGTCCTGCTCTGATACCATGTTAAACATGGTATCTAACATATTGGAGAGGAGAGAAAGTGATCAGAAGAATGGTTTTTTCATTATATGTGTATTGAAGATTACACTCCTTTTTATACTAGAGTAAATACATTATTAAAGGAAAAACTCTAATCTATAATCCTTTTGATTTCTCTTGATTGATCTTGATTTCTCTTGATTGATCCCCTTTCCTTTTGGTGTCTTGACAGGTATCTTAGAGGATTTTCCTCAATCTCCAACAATGTGTACTTCCTACTAAAATGCCTTTTTCTATATGCTGGTGAGTACCTTGCTGCTCAAAATTATGTGTAAGTTAAAGGATTTAATGAACTACCTTTTCTTTCTATGCAGTGGAGTATATAAGCTGGTTAATTCTAACATTGGTATTGTGTGATCCAGGAGGAAGCAGTCGCAGTTGCCCTGAGAATGCTGGTGCTGCTGGTACTTCTTATGATTCGGTTCCTCGCAGTCTTACCATCAGTAATAATCACAAAAGTACATATACAGACACACTTCTCTTGGAATTCCCTCAACCGTTTTTGACAAATGTCTATATCAGCGATCAGGCAAAGGCTGCTGTTCCTTTGCTATGGAGCCATGTGATGGTCAGTGAATGTTAAACAGTCACATCCCCTCTAACATTGTGTAAATGTAGCTTTTTTTTTTTGTATATGATGCATATTGTTTATTTGATCCTTCGAAATGGAATGAACTATCAATTTGTTTTAAGAGAAATCTAAGCATTCACTTTCTGTTGATTCTTTTTGTTTCGTTGACATGTTAAAATCTAATCTAACCTTGTTCAGGTTCAAGGACAGATCAGAGTTTCAAGCGGAAAGTTAACCTTTGGGCTTGCACATTATACGTTCACTACTAGAAATCTTGCTTTTGCTGACACCCTTTTCCTCACATTCATAAAAAAATGTTGTAATAGTATATGTATTATAACAAGTGTGAGGAAAAACTAGTATTGATATTTAATATATTATTATTTAAATTTAAAAATAATATCTAAATTTTAAAAGTACTTTACTTGACATTAAATATATTGTGTGAGGAAAGATATCCCTCCAAAATGAAAAGTTATAAAAGTATTCAAATTTTTTGGTGTAAATAATTCCCTCCATCATTTTATCTAATAGTATCAACTGTGAGGAAAAGAATTATTAAATTTAAAAATGAAAAGAATAAATAAAAAATAAAACATAAATTAAGGTGAAATGAATAATGCTGTAACTTCCTCCCAATCTCTAACCCTTCCCCACCCTCCGTCATTTCACCCTGCATCTTTTCTCTCCGCACATGGTAAACTACTGCGGGAGTCGGCTTGAGACTTCCGGCGGCGGTGCCGCTGGGGTTGGTAGGAAACTAGGGTTGCGTCGGTTGATAGTTTCTGAATGGTGTACTCTCCCCTCCCCTCACGTTCGTCCTTCGTGTTTTGCTGTCTGTCTCATTCGATTGAATCACCACCAGTCACGAGTGTTTTCTTCGGCCTGAGATTTCAACTCCGGTGGTCGTCGACGGCGAATCCTGTTGCGACAGTTGGTGGGATCTGAATCAATTTGGCATCTAACTGATTGCTATCTAATTTTGTCAATTGAGGCCCTACTCGGTGCTCTGATTACAATTCGGAGGGTGTGCTTCCTCCTGTTTGTGAGCGGCTGAATTCTTAGAGCGACTGCCGACGCCTGAAGCTCTCTGTACGTGGATGATCTGACCAGCCTACTACGTCCTGCTTCTTCAGCAATGTGCTGCTCTTATCCAGCCATCCTTATCAATTGTACCTTACAACAACCATCCAGGTTCACTCTTTCCTTGTGTTAGTGAATTTGACTGCTTTCGGCGATTGTCTACCTTTGTTTTCTAGTCATTTCATTATGATAACAGTTTAATTCTTTTCGTGTTGTATCAGCCTAGTTCTATTGTGACAATTTAGTGATTTAGTTTTTAAATGCATTGTATTAATTTGTTTCAACACATACATGTTGATTTCTTCTTTATTTTGTTTAGATTTGAAGATGTTTTTTATTTTTTTTCCCTGTTTTCAATGGACTTTCAATATAAGTGTTTTGTCATGCTTCAATTTAAGTCACTGCCATGCACTTATAATTTTTTAATAAGATAGATAGGTCCATGGTTGATTTCAAGTGATAAATACATTTAGTTATTCAATTTAAGATCTTAATTATGTAAGCAATCGAAAACCCTTCCTTTATGCAACTTTGAGAAGGTTATACCTCCACCAATGTATATAACAGAGTTTCTTGATTCATCTTTGTTTAGTTGCTACCGTGTATGTTTATCTATTTCTTTTTTCGAAAGGGACATGTGTCAATTTATTATAGTAGTTAATTTAAGTTCTCTCTTTACTATTGTAGAATTAGAGACAAATTCCTCTCCAGCGGAGCATAAAATTCTCAATCTATGAAAGGTATTCCATTGGAACTACTCTTTACACAATATACGGGATAATTCTGTTGACAAATACTCCCTCCGTCCCATTGAAGTAGTCCCACTTTCCTTTTTTGTTTGTCCCATAGAATAGTCCCATTTTCCTAAAATGGCAACCTTTTTCACACTCACCAATAAAATATTAATTCCACTACACTCACAACTCTTAATTCCCGTGCCGAAAAGAAAAGGGACTACTTCACCGGGACGGAGGGAGTACAATTTTTCCAGATGGGTCTTATTGAAAAAATCATCTATTTATTTTCCCTTTACTCATTGTTTGCTTCTTTTAATGATCTCTATCTTGTTTAATTGATTAGAAATTTATGTACTATGGATAGTGATAGAACTAAATGATGGATTAACTATTTTATTAGAGAACGAAAGACTCGATGTAACGAAAGACTCAATAACAAATCCTCTTAAGAGGCCCTCAGCTAGAAGTTGTCCAGTTTTTGAATACCAAAGATGATGCTACAACTGAGACTTTTTGGTTATTATCTCCCCTCTACTCTATCAGATAGAGTTTATTCGGGAGGTTTGCTTATGTTGGTTTTAGCTTGCTGTTTGCATTGGTAAAAAATATTGATAAGCTAATAGACATTGTTAGTGTGGTTGAATTTGCTACTACTCATGTCTCATGTTATGTTTTTATTTTTTGGTTTTGTTCCTATTCGTAGTTCTATTATTTTGTCTTCCATTATTTTACAGTTATTATATATTTGACTGCAGGAATATCATTAGAATGTGAGGACATTTTTGCTTATCACGAAGTAAATGAAAAAGGTTTTAGCTAGAAAAATAACAGGTATATAAGCAAATACTAATGTTTTAGGTATTTATTTTATTTCATTCTATTTTGTATTTAATGATTGCTAGTGCATGTAAAATATACGCATTGTGGTGGTGGATTCTGTAAGTGTAATTGTTCAATATTGAATTTGTTAAACATTCAGTATTGTTTAATTTTTAACTCTTCCCTATGTTTGAGCTATGATGTTATAATTTAATCTACAGGTTTTGTATATGAAATGTGAGACAATGCTTGATTCAATTTGCTTTGGATTTTCGACAAGATTGCAAGGCGGTGAAGCACCCAAATGAGGTACTTAACTAAATTTACTTATTCTTTATCTTAATTATTAAATTGTTTTGTGTAGAACACATTAACTTTGTTATTAGTTATATCTTGTCCTGGTGCTAACTATTAAAATGTTGTACCATTGTTTTTCTTAACAGATTTCAATTTATATTGATGAATGATGAAGAAAGTTACAAAATGGCAGAGAGAGTGAAAGATATAGTTGCTCGTTGTTTAGTAGTAGCTTTGATACTTTGTTGACAAGTTTGGAAATTGTTAGCTAATCTCTCAGTTTAATGATTGAGTTTCTGTACTTTTTTTGATGAATAATTAATAAAATTTGTTGCATACATTAATAAACATATTTATGAATATTGAGTAGTTTAGTTTCTGGATATATTACTTAAAAGTTCTTTATTTCATTGTTTATTTTATTTATTGGTGTTCATATTTAATAAGTATTCAAAACATGAATTTAATGAGTAAAATCATTATAATATTTTTTATTATTCATACATATAAACTTTTCTGACAGTAAACAAAGAATGCTTAAATATTTATACTCACAATACATGGTGTCAGGAAAAATAATTTAACACAACAAATTAGCGTGTGAAGTAAAATGTTTTTTCCCATAGTAGAATATTGTAACTTTAAATTCATTTTCCCAATACATTAATATGTCAGAATATGTTAATTATCTTGACACATTTACTGTTGCTATAAGCTTCCACTCTATAGTGACACCTTTTGGGACAACAGTATGAAATAGTGTCAGCATAGTCATATGTGTCACAATAGTTATTATTTAATGACAGGTAATGCTGTCGGGACAACCATATTTTGTAGTAGTGGTTGTCGGAGTTTGAACTATTTTGCTGAAGAGCTGTTAATGAGTGATTCTGTTGTAAGAGTAAGTGAAAAATTGTTTGACTCGCAAATAGTTAAATGGAGTGGCAGACAAACTAAGCCTTTTCTCCTATGATCTTTCGAACAATGTTCTGATGCTATGCTGGACATACTTGGTATATTTTAACAATATTATTGATGGTGTGATGCTGCTTAGACCAGCATCTTCTTGAGAAAGCTGAGCTTGCACTGACGTGTTTTTGAGTAGATACTTGAGAAACATGAACCTCACCCCATCTTATCTTCTAGGTTTTTGGTGCTCTCCGCTTGTCTGTTAAAATGTTTTTGATGTGGAACTCAAGGATGCAAATTTATGGAGGCAGGGATGAAACTGTTGGGACTTCATTACTTGGGGCTAGCAATCTCTTAGTTCTAAGGGTAAACGACCTCGACCGCATATTTAATTGTGAACAAGTCATTGATAATTGACTTGCTTGTCTGGAATCATCTCATATACGTTCAAATGCAAGCCTTGGAATTCAAGGTCAAGATTCATTAAATTTGTCTGGTCCTGGAGATTGTATTGAAGCTCAACAGTTAGTTTTGTCATTGTTTAATAGCATAAAGGTAAGCCCTAAAGTCTATGCACATATGTTTCTTCTAAGCCTGATTCATATATACTGTCTTGTGTGTTTACTTTTTCTGCGCTGTTTCAATAAAAGCCAGACTTCCTAGCTATACAATGATTCTAGTTTTAGACATGAAGTGTTGATCCTTTACTTTTTACCTTTTAAAATGCCTTCACCTTTCGTGGTTTGTTTACTACCACTCACTGGGCTTCTTCCAATCTAATATTGTCTTTCCTCTTATTTTAGAACCAATTTTTGCATTTTTACCGACTGTATACATTTTCTGTAAAAACCATTGGAAATGGGTATGGACATGAATTGTGTTCCTTTCGTTTGTGGATGTACGGATCATATGGAAGTGAACAAGAGTATCGTATCCAAAGGATCAAATGTACGAAATACAAACAAGTACTAGAATTATTTGACTACTATTATTGAGGCAAACATAACATGAGTTTTGATAAATTTTAAATTACAAATAAACAACCTAATATAGATAATAATTAAATCAAGTTAAAATAAATAAGCCTAGATTCTATATGTTTTATTATTGAAGCAACACATAAACCAATTAATCAACAAACCAAATTAATCCTTATAAAACAAGTAACTACCAACTAAACATGAATATTAGGTCAAATATTCATGAACATTAACATTTAAATAAATTCCGGTTAGAATTTGATTTCTAAATAAAAATTATTAAGTTGTTGGCTTATACTCTATCCTAAACGTGCAATTGCTCAATCTACACATTTAAAATATCAATCCATCAACTAAAATATCATGAACACTTATTATCATATAATCCATTTTCTATTGATGTCATATAATCCATTTTCTATTGATGGCTTATGATGCACAAGAAGCAAGCGAAGTTGAAGCAAAGATTTATGCACTTTTCAATTGGATGAAATAAAAAATGCATGGTGTTGGATTGGTGAGGAAATAAATGCTTTTGTGTAGTTTTTCTCCAGTTAATTCCTTTCCCTAGAACTATTTTCACCATTGTGTAGAAAAAAGCGAGGAATCTGCTGGAAGGAAAATAATTTGAATGTTTAATTTATTGGACTGTAATGAATGTTTTTCTGTAACAATCTGCTTAAATTATTGTTTTAACCGCACTCCTAAAAATGTTGAATTCTATTTTCAATCATTTTTTAAAAATCCTTCAAAATATCCTAAAGTTTATTTAGTTAGGTGATTTTGTCCCGATTTTTTTAATTATAGAATTATGTTCCAATATTAAGTATATTAGGTAAATATGTCACCAGTTAATAATGACGTTAATTTTGCGTCAGTCACATATTAAATGCCGACTTGTCAAATGACATGATTTTATATATTTTAATTAATAAGTTTTTGAAGTGACATTTTTTTTATTGAAAATCTTAATTTTTATTTTTTAAAAAATAATATCAAATTTAAAAATTATATTATAATTGATGTATAAACATTTAACATCTGACTTGATACGAAATTGAATTTGTTAAAGACAAATAAGTTTCACTGTTTGCGCAGACATTACTTGGAAAAGTCTTTGACCTTTCAGCATGAAGCCTCCATTGTGGGATTTGAACCAAGTTTGAAAACTGAGAGTTTGAACTCAGTTTTAGTCTGCATCCGTCGTCTTCAATGCAAATCTTCTTCGATCTTTGCATTTCTTGGATTGAGTTGGTGATACCACTTGAAAATAATCAATTGTGGAAGGATTTTGGTAACACCATTTGTATGCATTTGATATCTAGACCTGACTTGGACGACCCTGTATCTGCAAGACAAGTAAGATAAAACTCTCGGTACCCGAACTTCTACAAGTCACCCATGGTACCAAAACATTTTATACAACTAAGTGTGCTTTCAATAGTTACACTATCTGCGATAAAATATGTGACCGAGAGGTGGCCTCCTACCAGAGTCACGATGCTAATCCGAGTAGGGCATGATCCAAGCATGTCAGCATCATAGTGCACTAACCGTGGTATCTTTTTCACTACCAGGGCACGATCGTTAAGACTCGCAAAATGCAGAGTCAACATCCACGTTGGATATGTTTGATGTTCTTCTCTAAGTGGGGTTCTCCCACAGAGAGGATAAATAGCAAACACAAAACAGTAGGCAATGAAATAATAGATAAAAACAAAACATCATTCATTTCATGCTTGATTTGTTTTGAAAAGAAATCATTTTGTTTTTGGCTTAACCCACGATATAGGGGTAAGAAAGCCCACCTTGATTAGGTGTGATTAGCAGTTGGTTGGTCTTAACCAACAATCTTCTCTTTGCCCCTTTCCTATAAAATAAGGAATCTCAATAAGTCTCCAAGGGTTAACGACTTAAAATCATTCATGGATCTTTCAAGTCTTGAGCCACCGGATATAAGGGTACAAATAAATAATCAATTACTTTGGTTTGACGAACAAGTAAGTTAAACTTTGATGATACAACTCGTGATTCAATATCAAGCGTTATTCAAGAAATAAAGCTCATCGTTCAATTTAATTGAACAAGTACAAGATTTCGGCAATTGACTTAGTATCACATCAAGGGTTATGATTGAAACAAGTTTCATTACCAAATGCAAATTTAGGTTCAATTGATCGAGAGTATAAGAACTCATCGACTGGTTTCAAGTCATGACGAAAGATACAATCAAGAGAGTTTTAAATCTAAGATACAAATCAAATTTCCATAGGATTTTGATGCTCAAAGTTTCACAAGCTCAATTCAACAAAAGATTTTTGCTCAATTCAAGTCATGGAAAAGAACAACCTTTCGTTCTCTACACAAATTCGTAGATTTGTGTTCTGACAATCAATCCATTCCGACAATTACGTCCACATCATGTAGATCTAGGATGTTTAGTTCGGCTATAATTATTTTATGATTACTTATTTGGATTTTCAAATCGCAACAAACTAAGGTAGTGGTAGTCATATCTCCTGAAGGCATAGCTATCCTCAGTTCTTGTCTACCTCTTTCTACCTTAAGTTGTAATGCATCAATGCAAGTTGATGATATGAAAGAATGGGATGCTCCTGTATCGAATAACACTATGATAGGTACGTTATTGATAATGCCCATACCTGCCAAGTTTCCTTCATCTCTATTACCATCAATTGCATAGGACCTGACCCCACGGGGTGGTGGTTCGTTTGCTTGTTGTTCCTCATTGTTTTGACGAGGCGGTGATTGCCTTTCCTTCCTGTTCCTTCTCCTGTTCCTCCTTGTTCCTCATTGCGGTTGATGAGCTCCCTGAATTGCCTGAAGTTGCTGGTTAGCAGGCCTCGGGGCATTCTGTCTATCTCCCGCTCAAAATTGGGCTGTAGGACATTGTCTAGCGAAATGTCCTGCGACTCCACAGTTAAAACATTGGTTGTTTGTTGTCAGGCACCTCCCATAGTGTCTTTTCCCACATCTATTACACTGCGGGGTCACCGTACCTCTATGATCATTCCTCGGAGTAGCTGGCGCCTCAAACCTATGATAGGTTTGATCATTATTGCGGCGCTGCTGGAAACGATTGTCTCTTTGGTCCTGCCTCTTCTGGCTTCCGGACCCTTGGTTATTGGATCGCTGTGGTTCCTCCCAAGACAACCAACCTGTAACACAAAACAACTCTCCGCGAGCTGTTTGACCCAGTCAGTAGCCAAAACCTGATTTATCCCAATCTAGCCTAGGGGGCTATTATAACATGTTTGGAATTAGTAAGCTCAAATCATACTCTATATCATCCCAAATAATAACATATAATTGACACTGCTTGCATATTAAAATGTGACTTTTATATTGATAATTTGCAATGATGTATTATCTTAGCAATAAACCTTCTATAATTACTTTACAAGAAAATGTTTAGCAGAATAGAATCAACACTGAATAATCAATTCTTATATAGCACTAGCGGAAATAAATTCCAACGCTAAGCTTAAACAACATATCAATCACTAGCCTTAGCAAAATTGTAAATGCTAAGCCGGATGACAGTACATTTCTCTTGCAATATTTTCAACACTCGATCAAATGAACTCAAAAGTTCAATTCATTTACCATGTTTCAGGTGGAATTGTGATAACATCATGCATTATCAAAACATTTTGCAAGCGGTTAGTCAAAATGTTACCTTGTAGGTTAAGCCGGAGAGAAAGGAGTGTGATGCGCGAAGTTGGGAATGGCGTAACCCACTTAACCACTGTCATCAATTAGTGCACTAATCTTAGGGCGTACCTGTGAGATCCGATCGATTTTAAAGGTACCCCGTACCTCTCCTTATCACACCGTGAGGTGTCAACACTCCAGCTGAGGGACCTGAGAATTACGGAGCTAGTGGCTCGATGTTCATAGGATAGCAATCATATTCAATATTAATAAGGTTTAGCGCGAGCCTTGGTGCCCGGTTCATACCTCATTATTTATCTCCCCGGGAAATTTAGTCAACCGGAGGTACAGATATGACATCACAAAACATTTTTGGCATAGACAGTCAGTTTAAAAACAAAATATTTTATTTCACACTTTTGAAAATGAGCTCGCAGCTCGAAAAGAGATTTTTTAGATTTTTACCGAAATAGTCCCCACATTTCAAGAGCTTACGAATTCGAGATGAATTCATAGAGTTGATGAGCGTTGGTGATTCCTTGTGATTCCTTCAAACATCAATACGACATAAAAATACTTTAGAATTCATAGTCTAACTATTAAATAGTTAGCTTTTGGTTGATGTGTTAGGATTTCAGGTTTTGGTTATATTGACTGGACTTGACTGACAACAGACGGTTCGACACGCACCCCTCGTATATCAAGGCATGCATGGAACTCAATAAACCTTTCTAAACAATTTATCCCCTTGAGACATGCATGTGACTTCAACCAAACACAACTATATAAGTTAACCAATTCACCGTCAACGAACTAACTTAAATTAAGTACGGTTATATATATATATATTAAACAGTTAAACCCATAATCGACAATGCTTTATACAATTCAAAATAATTTAACGCCCAATTACGTGTCTAATTTGATTACATAATTTACAACATTTATAAACACTTGAAATGTCGTTAAATCTAATTGACATAATCAATTAGCTAATTGAACAAACTACACAAATATAAAATAAGTTAATATAACAAATCATAATAAATAATAATTAAATAAAAGCTTTAACAAAAATATAATATATATATATATATATATATATATATATATATATTCGCGTGTGTGTGTGTGTTTAGGGGGAAAAAATCTTCTCTTTTTCTCTTCTTTAATATTACACATGATAAGATATGAAATATATTTCATATCTTTGTTATATCTTTTTGTTAGGGTGTTATATCTAGGATTTTATTATTCTAGTATAGTTTTCCATATCTTTCCAAACTCTATATATATTCATCAATAAACGATTTTATTTTTTGCGGAAAACCCTATCATGGTATCAGTCTAAAACGATCCCTCCCACCTTTCGTTCTCTCCCTTCTCTCGATCTTTATCGGCGCTATCATGGCCGTTGAACCTCTCCCCCTCTCAACTCTCATCCACATGGTGACGATCAAGCTCTCGTCTTCCAACTTCCTTCTATGGAAATCGCAGCTTGTCCCTCTGCTCACCAGTCAGGATCTTATGAAGTTCGTCGATGGCTCTATCCCTCCTCCGCCGGCCGCCCTAGCCTCGCCATCTGGGACGGTCAATACAAGTCCCGCATACATGACATGGCGTCTCCAAGATCAGCGACTTCTCAGTCTGCTACTTTCGACCCTGTCCGAAGAGGCGATGGCCAAAGTTATCGGCTGTAACACGTCTCGTGATGTCTGGCTCGCTCTGGATTCTGCGTTCAGCAACAAATAAAAAACCAGGGAACTTCGCCTCAAAGATGAACTCCAACTTCTCAAACGTGGATCACGCTCCGTTTCTGAATATGGTCGCCAATTCAAAGCCATCTGCAATTAGTTAGCGGCTATCGGCCGGCCTGTCGAAGACACCGACAAGGGTCATTGGTTTCTCCGTGGTCTCGGACCTTCCTTTGCTTCATTCTCCGTTGCTCAAATGGCCCTCACGGTCTTACCGATGTTTCGCGATCTGCTCTCCAAAGCAGAAAACTTCTCAATTTTTCAGGATTCCTTGGATGCTTCATCGACGTCTCAAGTTGCCTTTCTCGGCTACTCTCAGTCGTCCAATAATTCTCGCAACAATGGGAATGCCTCGCGCAACTCCAACTACAATAACAATGGAAATAACGGCAATAATCGTCGCCTTAAAAACAACAATCGCGACAATAATCAGCGTCGCCCTCCTTGATGCCACATCTGTTGTCAAGAAGGTCACTACGCTGATGCTTGTCCTGATCGATACTCGCGCACGTCCACGGCACACCTTGCAGAATCGTTCGATGCTTATTGTGTTGTATCTTCACCGCCGCCTTCCGACTGGTTTCTTGATACTGGCGCATCTGCTCATATGACTCCGGATGCGGGTATTCTGGATGCTTTTCAACCTTATTCAGGCACTGATCGTGTCGTCGTTGGTAACGGTGACACTATTAATATTTCTCGCATTGGAAATTCTCATATTACTGATTCTTTACAGTTATTGGATGTTCTGGTTGTTCCGTCTCTCACCAAAAGTTTACTCTCTGTCAGCAAGCTTACTGCTGATTATCCTATTGGTGTATTATTTTCTGATCGATCCTTTTCCATTCAGAATCATCATACCAAGGCAATTCTCGCAAGAGGTCGTCGTAGCGCTGGATTGTATGTCTTGGAGCATGTGCAGCCCGCTTTTGTCTCTCACCTGCGGTCAAAGGTTTTGCATGCCTCGTTTGAGCTTTGGCATAGTCGTTTGTATCACATTCCGTTTGATTTAAATTCTTTACTCAGTAAACAAGGACATATCTTTGTTACATCTTGTTTACCTAAACCTAGTATTTGTTCGTCGTGTCAAACTGCCAAGAGTAGTCGTTTACCTTTTACTTTGAATGATAAGCGTTCTACGCTTGTTTTGGATTTAATACATTGCGATTTATGGGGTCCTGCTCCTGTTACTTCCACAACATCTTTCCGTTATTATGTTATTTTTGTGGATGATTTCAGTCGGTTTACATGGTTTTACCCTCTTACTCGGAAGTCAGATTTCTTCTCTATCTTACAATCATTTACAATATTTGTTGAGAATCAGTTTTCTCGCTCCATCAAGGTGTTTCAAAGCGACGGAGGAACTGAGTTCACAAGTCATATTGTACAGGATTTTTTCCAAACTAAAGGCATCATGCATCGTCATTCTTGCCCTTATACTCCTTCCCATAACGGTCGGGCAGAGCGAAAGCATCGTCACATAACAGAGACTGACCTCACTATGCTGTTTCACTCACGCCTACCTCTAACCATGTGGGTTGAAGCATTTGCCACGACAACTTATGTCATTAATTGAGTGCCTTCGACAGTTCTCCGTAGACTTTCGTCTTTTCCAGACTCTATTTGACTCTACACCAAATTATGTGAACTTCCATCCCTTTGAATATCGGGTATTTCCCTGTCTTCGTGATTATACTTCAACTAAGTTCTCACCTCACAGTATTCCTTGCATATTTGTTGGTTTTTCGTCACAGCATAAGGGTTTTAAATGTCTTGATCCTGTTATTTCCCGTATTTATGTCACGTGCCATGCGCGTTTTGATGAATCTTTATTCCTTATGGTTGACTCACGGCAAGGCACTTCACCTTCTGATCTGGACGTCTCCCATTTTCTGGAATCTGCCTGTCTTGAGCATCCAGCTCCCTCGCCAGTGCTGTCTTCGAGCTCGTCCCTGCCACCCTTGAGCTCGCCATGTGCTTCTGCTCGGAGACCATCTTGTTCTATCTGCCCAGAGGAACTTCCCTCACCTCCTATTGTCTTGCCTCTGCCTGTTGTTCCGCCTGTATCTACTCCAGCAGCTGTACCAAATCTAGCCCCGCAGCCTGCACCTCTTGTTCCGCCTGGTCATCACATGACTACACGTGCTCGCGCCAAAATTTTCAAACTGCGGCATCTCGCATACTATGCCTCAACTGGTCTTCACACTGCTCTCCTAGCATCTTCTGAACCTAAAGGCTTCAAATCGGCATCTAAAAGTCCCATCTGGCTTGCGGCAATGTTTGAAGAAATGGATGCACTTCATAAGAATCAAACTTGGGATCTTGTTACCCGGCCTTCCCAGTCTAACATCGTTGGTTCTAAATGGGTGTTTCGCACCAAATATCACTCTGACGGCAGTATTGAGCGACATAAAGCACGGCTTGTCGCACAGGGTTTCTCTCAGATTCCCGGTCTGGATTTTTCTCACACATTCAGCCCGATTGTGAAGGCTGCCACTATTTGCATCGTTCTATCTCTTATTGTCACATATCAATGGCCTCTTCACCAACTCGGCGTCAAAAATGCTTTTCTCAACGGTATTCTGAGCTCTCCGGTCTACATGCATCAGCCGCCGGGATTCATTGATCCTCGCTATCCGAATCATCTATGTCGACTCAAAAAGGCTCTATATGGTTAAAGCAGGCACCTCGTGCCTGGTTCCAACGCCTTAGCTCGTTTCTCATTTCGACCGATTTTCTATGCAGCAAGTCCAACACTTCACTCTTTATTTACACACATGGCTCGGTTTGCTTATTTCTCCTTGTTTATTTCAATGATCTTATTCTCACAGGCAGCAGCTCGGATCACTTACGAGAGTTCATCTCTCGACTCCACTCGGAATTTGCTATTAAAGACATGGGTCGTCTTAGTTATTTCTTGGGATTGGAAGTTACCTATCTAGCCGATGGATTATTATTATCACAATCCAAGTACTGTCGCGATATCCTATCTCGCATGGTCATGCTTGATGCAAAACTGGTGGGCACGCCTTTACTTGCTGGCGAATTACTTACCCAGTCCGGTGATGCGTTTGATGACACCACACTCTACCGTTCGATAGTTAGTTCTCTACAATATCTTACTATCACTCGTCCGGATATAGCTTTTGCAGTAAATCTTGCTAGTCAATTCCTTAAAGCGCCAACCACCGAACACTTCATGGCGGTTAAGCGCATCCTTCGTTATGTCAAGGGCACTCTATCATTCGGTCTTCTCTTTTCACGGCGAGCCTCTTGTGATTTGGTTGCATATTCTGATGTTGACTGGGCACGGTGCGTCGATACACGACGCTCAACCTATGGTTATGCTATATTTCTTGTAGGTAATTTAGTTTCATGGAGCGCAAAGAAACAGCCGACAGTCTCTCGCTCCAGTTGTGAGTCCGAGTACCGTGCTATGGCTAACACTGCTGCTGAAGTTGTTTGGATAAGCTCTCTACTTCATGAACTCGGCGTCTCCCTCTCCAATCGGCCGACACTGTTCTGCGACAACAAAAGTTCCATTTTCTTAACACAAAATCCCGTTGCACACAAGCGCGCTAAGCATATCGACATCGACTATCACTTTGTCAGAGAACTCGTTCAGGACGGAAATCTTGAAACTGATTTCGTCCCCACTGAAAATCAAATTGCCGATGTCTTCACAAAGGCCCTGCCTCGACCGTTGTTTGAACATTTTCGCAGCAAGCTTCGACTCAAGTGCATACCAGAGTCTTGCTTGAGGGGGGGATGATAAGATATGAAATATATTTCATATCTTTGTTATATCTTTTTGTTAGGGTTTTATATCTAGGGTTTTATTATTCTAGTATAGTTTTCCATATCTTTCCAAACTCTATATATATTCATCAATAAACGATTTTATTTTTTGCGGAAAACCCTATCAACACACACACACACACACACACATATATATTTATATATATACACACACACACACACAGGAAAAATAGGAAGCAGGGCAGCCGTGCCTTCTCGCCGCCGGCCGCTTTGATCATCGCCGAACCCGTCGGTCGACTCAGCCACGCCGACCAACGTCGGAGAAGAAGCAGCAGCAGTTCGAAGCAGCAGCTGTACGCTCGAACAGCAGCAGTTCGCAAATTCCACCGGCTCTGCCCCGGCAACTTTGACCTCTGTCACCTATCATATCCGACTCTACATCGACCCAAGACCATGAAATGCACCATGAACTCGCCGGAAAACTGAAATTTCAGCTGGAGAAGAAGGAGAGATGAAGCTCACCTCGCGTTTCTTTCACGGCGGCGGCGGCGACGTTCCGGTGAGAGGGTCGGCCGGGGATTGGTGTCCAAATGCTCCTGCTTTCACGAGGAACACGAATATGTAAACTAAACAAAGTTTCGTCGTCAATTTAATGAGTTATGGATATTGGTGCGGAAATCCTGACTTACCATCGCAACGACTTCGGACAGCAATATCTTCCTTGTCTCACGATGGAATTGGGTGATCTCGGTTGCGGTGTAAATTACGTAGTACAGGCTTCGAGTGGGTGGTGGTGATGCGTAGAAATTTCGCCGGAATGATGCCAGAATTTAGTGATGAACAGGTGCAGTTGGAAGGTTTTGTGTGCAGAGATTAAATAGTGGAGGCTTGACTTGTTAGTCTTGGTCTCTGCTAGCACATGCATATGATTTATTACAATTCTTAGGTGATATCCTAGGTGATATCACCTGAATTAAAAGCCCATCCCCTCTGAAAATTCTCCTAGCCTCATTTCCCTTCAATCTCCCAGCTGTAAGGTAGCATGTGTGTGCATACCTTAGGTAAAATCTTAGGAATATTTGCCATAAATTTTTCTGCTCCCTCATTGAACATTTCCACGCCCCATTTCTTCTCAACTTGTGAAATAGGTGAGAGGTTTTAGGAGTAGCATGTGGAATGAGTTATGGATATTGGTGCTCCTGCTTTCATGAGGAACACGAATATGTAAACTAAACAAAGTTTCGTCGTCAATTTAATGAGTTATGGATATTGGTGCGGAAATCCTGACTTACCATCGCAACGACTTCGGACAGGGATATCTTCCTCGTCTCACGATGGAATTGGGTGATCTCGGTTGCGTTGTAAATTACATAGTACAGGCTTCGAGTGGGTGGTGGTGATGCGTCGAAATTTCGCCGAATGATGCCAGAATTTAGTGATGAACAGGTGTAGTTGGAAGGTTTTGCGTGCAGAGATTAAATAGTGGAGGCTTGACTTGTTAGTCTTGGTCTCTGCTAGCACATGCATATGATTTATTACAATTCTTAGGTGATATCCTAGGTGATATCTCCTGAATTAAAAGCCCATCCCCTCTGAAAATTCTCCTAGCCTCATTTCCCTTCAATCTCCCAGCTGTAAGGTAGCATGTGTGTGCATACCTTAGGTAAAATCTTAGGAATATTTGCCATAAATTTTTCTGCTCCCTCTTTGAACATTTCCACGCCCCATTTCTTCTTAACTTGTGAAATAGGTGAGAGGTTTTAGGAGTAGCATGTGGAATGAAAACTTATTACACTTTATATGCATTGATGTTTATACTTCTTTCCTTGAATATGTCTACGCCCTTCTCTTCTCAATTCCTCTTAATTTCCACTTGCAAGATATAAGGTAGGTAGTAGGCTTAGCATGTGTATGAATTAACTTGCATATCCTTCCATATATTTCAATATTCCTTCCTTTATTTTCCTTGTTTCCCCAGCTAACAATTAAAAAGTTGGGTGAAATGAATTTTTATTTCATACTCATAATAATGAAATTCTTAAATATTACACAAAGATTTATGCACTTTTCAATTGGATGAAATAAAAAACGCATGGTGTTGGATTGGTGAGGAAATAAATGCTTTTGTGTAGTTTTTCTCCAGTTAATTCCTTTCCCTAGAACTATTTTCTCCATTGTGTAGAAAAAAGCGAGGAATATGTTGGAAGGAAAATAATTTGAATGTTTAATTTATTGGACTGTAATGAATGTTTTTCTATAACAATCAGCTTAAATTATTGTTTTAACCGCACTCCTAAAAATGTTGAATTCTAATTTCAATCATTTTTTTAAAATCCTTCAAAATATCCTAAAGTTTATTTAGTTAGGTGATTTCGTCCCATTTTTTTTTTTTAATTATAGAATTATGTTCCAATGTTTAGTATATTAGGTAAATATGTCACCAGTTAATAACGACGTTAATTTTGCGTTCAGTCACATATTAAATGCCGACTTGTCAAATGACATGATTTTATATATTTTAATTAATAAGTTTTTCAAGTGACATTTTTTTAATTGAAAATCTTAATTTTTATTTTTTTTAAAAAAATATCAAATTTAAAAATTATATTATCATTGATGTATAAACATTTAACATATGACTTGATACGAAATTGAATTTGTTAAAGACAAATAAGTTTCACTGTTTGCGTAGACACTACTTGGAAGAGTCTTTGACCTTTCAGCATGAAGCCTCCATTGTGGGATTTGAACCAAGTTTGAAAACTGAGAGTTTGAACTCAGTTTTAGTCTGCATCCGTCGTCTTCAATGCAAATCTTCTTCGATCTTTGCATTTCTTGGACTGAGTTGGTGACACCACTTGAAAATAATCAATGATGGAAGGATTTTGGTAACACCGTTTGTATGCATTTGATATCTAGACCTGACTTGGACGACCCTGTATCTGCAAGACAAGTAAGATCAAACTCTCGATACCCGAACTTTTACAATTCACCCATGGTACCAAAACATTTTATGCAACTAAGCGCGCTTTCAACAGTTACACTATCTGCGATAAAATATGTGACCGGGAGGTGGCCTCTTACCAGAGTCACGATGCTAATCCGAGTAGGGCATGATCCAAGCATGTCAGTATCATACTGCATGTCGCGCCCCCAAACCGGGCCTATGCAACAGTCCCACGTGCGAACAATGCACGCTAAGGGTTTTAGTAGTTTAATGACAATTTTCGAAGATCATTTAAATAATAGCAGAAGCAATTTGAAGTTTATCAGAAGAACATGGATTTATTATGAAAGAATAAATTTAAATCTAATGATAAACAAAAGACCCAGTGTAGCGGAAGCATTATGAAGTGTTTACAATTAAAGCGTAAGGAAACAATAAATAACAACGGAGTTCAATTAATGACCACCACGCGGGTCTTACGACAAGTACGACTTGGGAAAAACAATTCATGAACATGAACAAGTGAATGTGTACTATGTATGAGGACATAGTCCTTTGTGCCTCGATACTGATTGACAAGTGAATTAATTAAGTTAACAAGAATCATGCCATATGAATTCGAGATAGATCATGCCATAATAGGTTCAACATCAAAAGGGATTCAAGTATAGGCTCAAATTGATTTACAATCAAAGAATTTCATGGGATTCAAATAGACATGCCAAAAGACAATTTTGTGCCAAACAAGGGGGAAGGGAGTTTGAGATATTACAAAAGATTACATCGATAATGAGATTACATTTGATTGTCTTCTCCCACTTTTACCACAATGCCGTCGCCGCCGCCATCACCTTGTACCTGCATGTGGGGAAAAACACACACAGGGGCTGAGTACTCCGCGTATCCAGTGTTCACGGTGTCCCGAAAACCGATTACATACATATATCATGATAACACCGCACACTCATGCATAATACAAGTTTTTGTTGAAATTATCATGTATATGCACAAAACATTTTTCCTCACATGGAAGCTTCTACTCGAATTAGGCACCACATAATCGTTTTCCATCAACATCATCATCATATCATATTCATCATTGCATATCATATTCATCATCAACTTTTTATGTTCAACATGATCCACATAATCAAATGGGGTAAGATAGGAGTGGCCACTCGCTATCTACCCAGTAATGTTTCATCACCCTTACCCAACCGGTAGTCTTATTACTATCCGGGCTAATGCATTAGGCTTACAATACCACGGGGTAGCAACTCCCCGATCCAGCACATCTCCAAAAATGGATCATCATTCATCAACCACCAATTCAAACCACCGATTTATATCTTCACAATCAATCAAACAATCATACGGTGCCGAAAATATTTTTGCGGTGTATCATGCTTTCTTTAAAAACAAAAACATTTATTTTAAATTTTGAAATCATTTTAAAAGGGGAAACCAAAAGAAAATAAGGATAAAGTAGTGCCCACCTTATGGTTTATGCTAGTGGATCACTTTGTACCTTTAGTTGATGCTTCTTTGCCACAATCACCAACACCTAGATTATAACACTAAATTACTAGGTCTGCTTAACAATTTCATGCATGCTTCTCATATATGTTTAAGTTATCTAATTCATTTAGCATGCTTCAAGTAATCACCTCACACATAGGCTCAACATATATTTATGATTACTAACATTCATTTAACATGTAAGCTTTATACATCATGCTCTTTCAATTTAATCAACATGCTTGACAATTTTGTATAAAGTACTATATGAGTTCTTCTAGACTTCCTTGATCATTTACATGCTCATAGACTCACAATATAAATTCTTGTGGCTTTCATATATGTTTTAAAGAATGTATGTAATTATGAGAGTCTCTAATATGATAAGGTCCTATTACTAAATGCAAATAATTGATTAATAATTATGTAAAACAATTTTGGAAACCTTCTTTATCTCAGAATTATGTTAATTAAGTTTAAGAAAACAATTGAATGCAATTTTAGAAATATTTTATGGACTTGAACCTAAAAGACACCTATTTATGCATTCTAGACAATGCCATTTTCAAAATAATGCTGAATGAAATATACAGAGAATTAAGACATGAAATTTTACATGAAGAAACTAGATTTTTTTTATGAGTAGTCTCTAATTGACGGTTTATGAAAATCATTTTTCGTTTGAGAGATATGGGCTGGGGGAGATTGGATTTCCTGAATATTTCTACTACGGGTCTGAAAACAGGGTACAAGTTTAAAAACTCATTGCGGCCAAAATAGACATGATAATGACTTCAAAATTTATATACAGACTCTATAATGTGTCTAGGACCTATAAATAAAGTTTGAGAATTTTCTAAAATGTATAAATGCAGCTTCAAAAATCATTTTTAAAATGCAACACAGAATGACACATAATTTTGCAGAGTGCATAACTTTCAAACCACATAAGCTTTTGACATGAAACCAAAGCCAAAATCTTCCTAACACGTTCACGTATAACATTTTTAAATTTCAGACAAATCTGGTTTCATTTTACCCATCTGCCACAACCAAACAGAGAGCTCATTTTGCAGACTTCATCACAACATGCTCATTTAACTTTAACAAGTATAAATTCGTGGCAACTCATCATCCAACAACATATATGTTTAATTTCAGAAATCCAACACTTTATATCATGATCCTATAACATATATATCAAGATATGTCATGCATACAAGGAATATACCATCAATCAACAACAACATTGTCAATATTGGCCATCAAACATGCATATTATGAACCCTACTTCATCATATGAGCTAATAATCAACTAGGGGTTTCTTGATCGTACATGCAAGCTCTTAAATATGTAGAGGAGGTCCTAAAGAGGGTAGATAAGAGTTACTTGAAGGTTTCGATTTCAGATTTTGAACTCCCTTCTCAAGATTTTCGAAAATGGCTCCTAGCATCCCTTTTTTTGCTTCCTTCTTGCTTCCAATCACTTGTAGCCTTCTAGATCTACTTCATGGATCTTCGATTTGCAGCCTAGGTCGAATCTTCCATGTAGGAATATGATAGGGCTTTCTTGATATTTAGGTAGAGGAGAGTGTGGGGGTGAGTTTGGTGGAAGATGGTGGCGATTTGAGGTGGTTTGAGGTGGGTTATAGGGCGTTTTGGTGGCTGCCTTCAAGGTGGTGTTCATGGAGGTCTTCAATGGAGTTAGAAGGTTGGAGAAGATGAAGTTTAGTGAGGGAGAAGGGAGGTGGTCGAATGGAGAGAGAGAGGGGGTGGAGTTTGAGTGTTGAAAATAAATTTCATGCATAATTCCCCATGTTTGTAATGATGGTGTCAAATTTTCCATTCCTAATTTGCCCTTCAATAAATTTAAGAGGCAAGGCATGACTCTTTTAGAAGACCCAATTTGGTCATTCCTCCATCCACTTCCAACATTTAATTTAATTAAACATTAAGTCAATTTCCCCATCTTATAATACAATGTTGGAATTTATAAAATTCTCTATCTTAAATTCATAGGGCCAAAAAATAATAGGGAAACTTTGTGAAATAATATCCGGAATATTTTATCGGAATCAACCTCAAGTTTATTCACATATATACGCTATTGTGCCTTTAATTAATTAAGGCAAGAGTGGCCGGAAACTACATATAGTAATTTAGAAATTTTAATTCCGAATTTTGTCTTGGAATTAATTTCCGAATAATATTTGCATCGATTAATATACGCGATTGGTCCTTAAATAAATCCTCTTGGGATTTAATTAATATTGCTAGAGTAGAATGAGCCTAAATTAATATTATTCCAAGTTGGCCCAAAAGTGTAGAATTAATCAATTGGGTACACTAGCCCAACACTCTTCTTGAATTAATACTTGGACTCAAAATAATTTATCTAGCCCATATATTTTGATGGCCGAAATTTACTATACGCAATCGATTAATTTATTCAAAACCTTATTCGTCGTCGCGCGTGATTTAAAATAATTATTTAGCAAAAATAAAGCGCGGAAAAATGCAGGGTGTTACAGTGCACTAACCGTGGTATCTTTTTTACTACCAGGGCACGATCCTTAAGACTCGCAAAATGCAGAGTCAACATCCACGTTGGATACGTTTGATGTTCTTCTCTAAGTGGGGTTCTCCCACAGAGAGGATAAATAGCAAACACAAAATAGTAGGCAATGAAATAATAGATAAAAACAAAACATCATTCATTTCATGCTTGATTTGTTTTGAAAAGAAATCATTTTTTTTTTGGCTTAACCCACGATATAGGGGTAAGAAAGCCCACCTTGATTAGGTGTGATTAGCAGTTGGTTGGTCTTAACCAACAATCTTCTCTTTGCCCCTTTCCTATAAAACAAGGAATCTCAATAAGTCTCCAAGGGTTAACGACTTAAAATCATTCATGGATCTTTCAAGTCTTGAGCCACCGGATATAAGGGTACGAATGAATAATCCATTACTTTGGTTTGACAAACAAGAAAGTTAAATATTGATGATACAACTCGTGATTCAATATCAAGCGTTATTCAAGAAATGAAGTTCATCGTTCAATTTAATTGAACAAGTACAAGATTTTGGCAATTGACTTAGTATCACATCAAGGGTTATGATTGAAACAAGTTTCATAACCAAATACAAATTTAGGTTTAATTGATCGAGAGTATAAGAACTCATCGACTGGTTTCAAGTCTTGACGAAAGATACAATCAAGAGAGTTTTAAATCTACGATACAAATCAAATTTCCATAGGATTTCGATGCTCAAAGTTTAACAAGCTCAATTTAACAAACTGATAATATTTGGGACCAACAAGTGGTATTAGAGCAATTGATCTTCATGACCAATTGTTTTACGTCGACTTAGACCCGATCCCTTTCAGCGAGTAGGTATTCCAGTGACGAATGCTTACAAGTAATCTCTGAAAGAATTTAGTGCCCGAGTTTACTATTAACATCGAGGTGTTGAAGAGTTCAACCCTGCAGAATTCAATATGTCTGAACTTATAAAAAGAGTAATGTTAAACAGAATGTCAGAGAAGTCAAAGTTTGACACATTCAAAGTTAACACGCAGCGGAAAAGTAAAGTCAGACACAAAGAATTATTTTTTTCACGAGTTTAGAGTTTCTAAACTCGCGAGAGCCACACGGCCAAAAACAGATTTTACTATGACAACAATGTTTACACAGCAAAAATCGAAATAATAAATATCCAAACCTCTTCTCGGTTCACTCCCTCGAAGAAACTTGAATTTACATAGAAGTAGAGACTACAACTATGAACAAACCTTATTTACGAACTAACGATTCAATCCTCAAAACTCCTCTACAGTTGGATTCACTCTCCGGAGGTAGGATCCTTCTTCGGCTTGAATGGATTCTCTAGCTGAACGAACGGTGAACGCTTGTTGAAAGGTCGGAACGCCTTGTATAAGATATCTCGATGAATAATATAGGTCGTCCACCTTCTCTACGCACCACAACGGTGGGAACGCCTAGTATAATATATCTCTATGAATAATTTAGGTCGTCCACTTTATTTGTGCACCCCAGCACCCTTTATATAGGCGTAGATGAATGAATTCTCGTGTAGATATGAATAGCCTCGTGTAGATATGGATACATCCTCATGTAGATATGAATAACCTTGTGTAGATATGGTTTGCCTCGTGTAGATATGGTTAGCCTCGTGCTTGATATGTATATCTACATAAATATATCAACTGCACACACTAAAGAAAGATATGTCAAAGATATGAAAGATTTGAATCTATCTCTAAAGATTAGGAAGTATATCTATTCAAATATATCTATAAATCAAATCCTATTCGTTCCTAAATCTTTATAAAATATATATCTATCCTAAAATGAACTGAATATACGAAATAAATAGATACAAAAAAATATGGAATGATAAGATTAACTAAGCAAAGTCTAACACGTAGGTGTTAAACATTTATAGGTGTTAAACATAATCATTGACTCAGTCAATTCCAACACCACCAATGTTAAACATAGATGTGTTATACTTTGCATCTTCAATCTCGATTTTCGGGGGAAAAGTATGCCAACTGAAAGCAAAACTTGTTCATACATATCAAGAGTCTCCATCACGAGATGCGGGATATACTCACCGTAAGATCACCCGAGATCATAAAAGCCAACACCACCGTAAGCGAACATAAGCTAACCATGATCCCAAAGCTATTTAGTGAACTGACCATTGAGGATAAAAAAGAGAGATCAGTTGGATTGTCAAGCCATGAACATTATTTTCTCCACTATCGGCGATGAGATGGTGCACCTAGAGAATGCTAAAGTAAATTCAGCTCGAGAATTTCATTTTAATTTTTTCAGTTAGAGAAATATATCACAATGTATATAATTATCTTAGGTAAAAATATTCTGCATTAATAATAACATCAATTTCATTATGAGTTAGTCGTTGAATGCTTACGTGTTAATCACATTCATTTTTATTAAAACATAATATTAACATCGTTTTTGCTTAATTTTTTTTAAAGAAAAGGCAGTTAGAGAAAATAATTATACTTTAATATATTATAGTATAAATTGTTTTATATATTATAAGTCAAATTATATATATAAATTTAATAAAAATAAAAAGAAGTATATCAAACATAATATATATGAGATTTGATTAAATATTATTCCATAAAAGATATTATATTTGTATTATTTTGAATGATAATAAATAAGTGAGATGCTTACAATGAATCAAATTCAATTAATTTTCAGAAACAATTTTATTGTACTCCCTCCATCCATAATTATTACTCCCCAATTGAAATTTCGAGTAAGATGTATTTTGATTATTATTTTGAAGTCAATGAAATTAATTATTATGTTGTGGATTTTCTTATTTACTATTACTTGCTTGAGTTTCATATTAAAAAATAATTCCTCCCATGAATCTAATTATAAAAGTATAATTTCAAAAAAATATTACACTGATAATAATTTAATTTACATAGATTCGTTATGCATATTTATAGAGAGAGAGAGAGACAATGTTCTTCTCTCTTTTTTCATTAAAATTCTAGAGTTCTCACTCTATTTATTCTCTCTTACTTCAAAGTAAACTTCACTTATCCCAACATTTCTTTTTTAGTTTTAATTATTTCGGACACTAATTTTTCTCTCACTCTCACACTATTTTTTCCCTCACACTGCTCAAGACTATTTTCTTTTGCTGATCATCATGTTGACTCTTGCTTTATTCAAGATTCATCCACCCACGGCCACATTCACGAATTTCTCCATTATCTTAGTCTGTAATTATTTTCTTGTATTGAATTGAAAGGTGCATGATAAGGAATTGCAATGCATCACAATTTTTTTGTGTTCGTCCCACCTCTTCAATTTTCAAGTACACCCCCAACTTTCCTTTCTTTCTTTACTGTGTCTATCTCTTCTACACCACAGTTGACAACACTTGTCTTTCCAATGCATGTTTACCTCCTCTTACACTCTTTTTTTTTTTTTTTTTTTTCTGTCATGCACTCCTTTCTATACAAACATATACTCTATTTTCTCTTTTTTATATATTCTTTCAACCCAAAAGAATAAATATGTCATTAAATAATTTTGTTTACATAGTCATCGATAATAGTTCAACCTTTCAAATAAATAAATAAAGAGTTCAGCCTCTCAAGTTTCAAGTGATCAATAGATGTGAAATCTTCAATTGAATTTTCACGTCCTCTTCCACTTTTTGTCAATCACCTAAAAGTAGAACCTTTTTTTTGCACTCTAAAATAGTTGATTCACAGTTGAACCGTCTCCTTTTGTTGTCAAATTGGTGCTGCTAGAGAATGGGTCAATGATTATGCCAAGAAAATACTTCAATCGGCTAATTTCAAGAATGTACACCCCTATTTGCATGCCATTTCTCTTTTTCCAAAATCTATCTTTTACTGTATGAACTGATCTCTTAGTCGACCTCATCATTGTGGTAAAGAGTTAGAAAATATATGCACATATTAATATTACTAAATTGGTGTCTGAAAATCCAATGGTAGAACTTAAATTAATTCATAACTCACATTGTTGAAAATTATATATTCTCTTTTTTGTTTTCTCTATGGGCTGATTTTGTTATGTTTCGTAGAAACACGGTTAGAAAATAAAGAAACAAAACTATATATTATCAACTCTGTGTATGAAAATATAATGCAAAGATTTAGTTTTTGTTTTTACCTTTTGAACATTCCAAACTAATATTTTCAGAGAAGGCTCCAACAAAAAAAAGGATGAGCCCTGATAGAAGATAACAACAAACAAATAAGGTTTGATACAGATCTGAAAAAAATAATGGGAGACCTGCGAAAAGAAAAAAAAAAGTTCAGTTAGTCATAGATTTAAACAAAAAATGAGCAATATAATTCACATGTGAACACCTGCTTTAATAATGTACTTGTGAATATGAAGTAATAACTTTGAAAAAGTTTCAGCTCCGCTTGAAATGATCAACATTTATTCATAAAAATGTTGCACATGTCAGCTGATGCCAACTTTCAATTCTCATCTTCAATTCATTTTTGTAAGTGAGGTGAAAAGGATAACAGTTAGGATTTTGAAAGAAAAAAAAAAAAAAAAGTACCTGCAATGCTTGGAATGAGAATATTTTCAGCAGTAGAGTGAACTTCGTCGCACCAAGCTATATCCGACGGAAATAGTGAAGGCGGTCAAGAAGACGAAGGTGGTAGAAGATGACAGAGAATAGAATTTGAAACTTGAAAGTAAATAGATTGGAGAAGGTGGGTGGTTTATAAAAGAAGAAAATATAATTTGAAATTTGAATTCTCATGGTCGAGGATGTCAGAAGGCAGCATAATAATTGAACATATGCAAAGTGACAGTTGTATGCCATTTTAAATTAAAATTCAAATTTTTTAGTGGGCAGGTAATTGAAAATATTGTAATGTGATGTTATAGTTTTCTATGTGCATGGCTTTTGAGCTTGCATAAAATGAATAGTAACTTGACTATTCGTATTTAGTATATTAGTAGATTTTTTCGTAAAAAATATTTGGGGCATTGTTTGTGCTTACTTTGAGTTAGAGAAATATTTTAAGTTTTTCCTAAATATTTCATCCACTTAAAAAATAAATCTATAAATATACTAAATAAATGATAAATATATTTTATTACCATGTTGCTACATTTTCCTCCATAAAATATTAAATCAACAATAAGTTTATATTTATTATTTATTCATTTATAATATATAATATACAATAAAATAATAATGAAAATAAACATATTATTTAGATGTCCCTAATTTAATATATTTAGTATTTTTTTAAAATATGAATTTATTATCTTTTATGGGATGTTTTTGTAAATTAAACTGTTATTTTTGTTAGCATTTTATTTAATCAATTTCTTTTTGTTTTCATTAAAATTATATCCATATTTCGATGTATAATGTTGGAAATGATTAATGATATAATATATTAATAAATAACATTAAATTTATTTTAAAAAAATAGATTTTTATTAATTATATCCTAATATTATAATATAAGAGATCATATACTTCATTCGAGCATCGCAATCGAATTTACTAATATATTAAAAAAATATACTTAAGTCATAACTGTTCCGGCCAAATTGTTTTTCATTAATTTTATAATATTATTAAATAAAAATAATTATTGAAGTAGTAACCGCCACCTCTTCAAGTCTTCATTTTATCCAAAAATTGATATGAAAATATATTATTAAAAACCTTACATGTATAAAATATATGAAATTAAGATTTTTACATCATAATCGTTCGAGCCAAATAATTATTATTTATTTAATTATATTATGATATAAAAAAATTATTCCAGCAACGTTGCTCTTCATTTCATCAAAAATTAATATTAAAAACCTTAAATATATTAAATTGATTTCTTTTATTTATCATAAAAAATTTTAAGATTTTACTGAATGGACAACACTACCATCATGATTGACTGATACCTAAATTATGGAATGTCAGGGAATAATTTTATACTAAACAAAGTGTGTTTTTAAATATGAGGAATTTTATATACTTATTTTAATTTTAAATTAAATGTAGGAGCAAATAATTATGAATGCTTGCATTATATTTTTTCCACACTTCATTTTTCTCACTCTTCAGTTTTCACATTTATTAAAATTATTAAATTCAAAAATACTATTCTAGTCTAGTCTAAAGTCAATAATGGTAGCTGCTGCATTTTCATCAAATAGTGTGAATAAAATATTTTATTGAGGCATATAAATAGAGTGAAGTACAAGATACGAAAATATCTAAAAGATATGAAAATGAGAAAACCCTAGATACATGTTTATCTAAAATAAACTAATTCAAATATTCAAATATTCTATCATCCCCCTCAAGCGAAGGCATCGAAATTTGAGTGAGGCTGAGCTTGCGCTTGAAGAAGTCGAACAGTGGATGTGGAAATGCCTTGGTGAAAATATCTGCGAGCTGTAATTCGGTCGGAATGAAC
The DNA here is from genome assembly GCA_026898455.1 of Plectranthus barbatus. Classification (NCBI taxonomy): domain Eukaryota; kingdom Viridiplantae; phylum Streptophyta; class Magnoliopsida; order Lamiales; family Lamiaceae; genus Plectranthus; species Plectranthus barbatus. Next base: position 102,709 of record JAPKLW010001852.1, on the reverse strand, counting down.
TCTGTGAAAAGTTTGCCATCTTGGACGAGCTCTCGGACAAAATGGTAATCGATATCAATATGTTTGGCTCGCTTGTGAGCAAATGGATTTTGAGTGAGGAAGATCGAGCCCTTGCTGTCGCAAAATAAATGCGGCGTTCGAACAGTGGTGATACCGAGCTCGCAAAGAAGAGAAGTGAGCCAAACAACCTCAGCAGCAGTGTTCGCCATCGCCCTGTATTCAGATTCACAACTTGAGCGAGCGACTGTGGGCTGCTTCTTTGCGCTCCAAGAGACCAGTTTTCCTGCCAGAAATATTGCATAACCATAGGTAGATCGTCGAGTGTCCACACATCGAGCCCAATCAGCATTAGAGTAGGCAACCAGGTCACAAGGAGATTTTCGAGAAAACAGAAGACCATGAGATAGAGTACCCTTGACGTAACGTAGAACTCTTTTTACAGCTTGGAGATGATCAGCGGTCGGAGCCTTCAAGAATTGACTGAGTAAGTTCACGGCAAAAGAAATATCCGGCCGGGTAATAGTGAGATACTGGAGAGCTCCAACAATCGAACAATAATAGGTAACGTCGTCAAGAGGTTCTTCGGACCGAGGAAGGACCACGCCGACGGGTAGTGGCGTCACGACAGGGCGTGAGTCGATCATGTCAGTGCGTTCAAGAATATCTCGAGCATACTTGGCTTGAGATAGTAATAAACCATCGGGAATGTACGTAATTTCCAATCCCAAGAAATAACTTAAACGGCCCATATCCTTGATGGCGAATTCAGCATGCATGCGATCAATAAAGCCGGAAATATACGTAGTATTGTTGCCGGTGAGAATAATATCGTCGACATAAACAAGGAGATATAATGTAGTAGAGTCACGACTGAGAATAAATAGAGAGGTGTCAGCTTTGCTGCAGCGAAATCCAGAGGAGACGAGGAAGGAACTCAAACGTTGAAACCATGCTCACGGGGCTTGCTTAAGGCCGTAAAGAGCCTTCCAAAGGAGACAGACATGATTCGAGAAGCGAGGATCAGTGAAGCCAAGCGGTTGTGCCATGTAAACAGGAACAGAGAGAACACCATTGAGAAATGCATTCTTGACATCAAGTTGATGGAGAGGCCAATTATGTATAACTGCGAGAGAGAGAACAACACGTACGGTTGCTGCTTTGACAACCGGGCTAAATGTGTGAGAGAAGTCCAAACCCGGAACCTGAGAGAATCCCTGAGCTACTAGCCGAGCCTTATAGCGTTCGATGGAGCCGTCAGAGCGAAATCTGGTCCGGAAAACCCACTTAGAACCAACTATATTCGAAGATGATGGTGGAGGTACAAGTTCCCAAGTATTATTTTGGCGTAAAGCATTCATTTCTTCATTCATTGCTGCAAGCCAGAGAGAATTCTTGGAGGCAGATTTAAAACCCTTGGGCTCAGTTGAGGAAGTGAGCGCCGTGTGTAGAGCTGTCGTGGCATAATATGCAACCAGGGCTTGAAAATCCCAGCACGTGCTCGAGTAACCATAGGATGAGCTGGGGGGTCCGGAGCAGGAGGAGGTTGCGGTTGGACTGGCGGAGTAGCTGGCTGCGGTAATGGAATAGCCGAGGGACGGTCATCGGAATGTGCAGGACATAGAGTGCGTGGCCGATGAGTATCAGGAAACGGCTGTGGAGGTGAGGCCGTGGGAACTGGAGGTGGTGGAGACGCAGCATTTGGCTCAAGAAAGGTGGAGATGTCAAGTTTGGAGATGGCCGAACTTGTTGGTGCTGCAGTCAGAGGAAAATTAAGTTCGTCGAACCGCGCATGTCGAGTGACATACACACGATTTGTGGATAAGTCGAGGCATCGAAAACCCTTATGCTGAGATGAGAAACCAATAAAAATACAAGGTATACTTCTTGGAGAGAACTTGTTAGCAGCATAATCTCTTAAACAAGGATAAACACGATAATCGAACGGGTGAAAATTACCATAGTTAGGAGGAGAGCCAAATAGCGTCTGAAATGGCGAGAGCCCTTGAAGAGATGAAGACGACAGAAGATTAATGATATATGCTACTGTACAGAATGCCTCAACCCACATATGAAGCGGAAGTTTGGAATGAAAGAGTAATGTGAGGCCGGTTTCTGTGATGTGTCTGTGTTTGCGTTCCGCACGCCCATTTTGTGAAGGAGTGTATGGACAAGATTTGAGGTGTCGAATCCCTTTAGATGTAAAGAACGATTGAGTAGCATGACTAGTGAACTCAGTTCCACCATCACTCTGAAATATCTTTATGCGTCTGGAAAACTGATTCTCCACAAGTGTAGTAAAGTTTTGCAAAACTACAAAGAAGTCGGACTTTCGCACAAGCGGAAATAACCAAGTGAAGCGGCTGAAATCATCTATAAAAATCACATAATAACGAAAGGATGCAGAAGATGTAATGGGCGCTGGTCCTCATAAGTCACAGTGGACAAGATCAAGTACATGCTGAGAACGCTTTTTATTCAATGTAAAAGGCAAACGCGAGCTTTTTGCAATTTGACAAGAAGAACACAGAGATGGCTTTGGCAGACATGATGTAACAGAAATAAAACCTTGTTTATTAAGTAATGAAATGGAATCATAAGAAACATGGCCTAAACGGCTATGTCAAAGTTCAAAAGAAGCACGTGAAACATTATTCATCAACTGAGAGAGAAAAGCCGGCTGCACTTGATCAAGAGCGTAGAGACCTGCACTACGTCGCCCTCTTGCGAGAATCTCCTTTGAATGACGATTCTGAATAGCAAAAAACTTATCAAAAAAGATAACATCGACGGGAAAATCAGCCGTGACTCGTGAGCTTGCTGACCGATAATAAATTCTTTGTCAGAGAAGGGACAACCAATACATCCAATAAATTAACAAAATTTGAAATCCGTGAATAACTAATACGAGAAATATTAAGGTGAGCATCGTTACCAACAATAACGCGATCCGAGCCCGTATAAGGCTGAGAGGAGTCGAGATTGGACTCGCCAGGAGTCATGTGAGGTTAGCATGGGGCAAGCGTGAATAGCGTTCAGGACATGCATCGACATAATGACCTTCTTGGCGGCATATCTGACAACGAGGAGGATGACGCTGTTTATTCTTATTGTTGACGCACCGCAGCTAGTTGTTATTTGAGTTGTTGTTGTCGCGGAGATTAGCATCGACGGAGGAATTTTTGGATTGTCCAAGGAATGCGACCTGCAAGGAAGAAGAATTTTCCAGAGAATCCTGAAAAATAGAGAAGCTTTTGGCTTTAGATAACAAATCTCGAAAAGTAAGCAAGGTCGTGAGAGCCATCTGGGCGATGGAGAACGACGAGAAGGCAGGGCCGAGACCCCGAAGAAACCAATGTGCTTTGTCAGTTTCATCGACGGGTCTTCCGATGGCGGCGAGTTGATCACAAATTGCCTTGAAGTCATGGGCATATTCTGTGACGGATCTTGAGCCGCGCTTGAGTAATGAAGATCATCCTTGAGAAGTAATTCTCGCGTCTTGGATTTATTGTTGAATGGGGCATCGAGTGCGACCTACACCAAACGCGACGTCATACATCCGAGGACCTCAACCATGACTTCTTCAGTTAGGGTTGAGAGCAAGAGGTTGAGCAGACGCTGGTCCTGAATACACCATGCATCGTACGCCGGATTTGGCGTGGAGACGGTCGGACGCGTGGGAGATGCAATCAGCGTGGGAGGAACCGTAGTGGAGCCATCGACATACTTCATCAAATCTTGGCAAGAAAGCAATGGTACGAGCTGTGAACGCCATAGGAGAAAATTTGAGGAGCACAATTTAATCGAGACCATATGAACGAGAGTTGAGAGTGGGAGAGCGTCGGTTGTCATAGTGAACAGCGACGGGAAAAGTGAGGGAGGGAGAGACGGCGACGGCTGATTTGATGAGGGAGGAAAAGGATCGATCAAAAGGCTGATACCATGATAGGGTTTTCCACAAGAATAAAATACTTTATTGAGGCATATAAATAGAGTGAAGTACAAGATACGGAAATATCTAAAAGATATGAAAATGAGAAAACCCTAGATACATGTTTATCTAAAATAAACTAATTCAAATATTCAAATATTCTATCATAGTGCTACCGACATTCCAGATTAACTCATTTTTCTCTTTTGTTAAAAAATTTTAAGAATCGAAACAGAGAGCTGGAATTCATAGTTTGGGTGAGAGATGGCAACTGCTTGTGCTGCTCTGATCTCCCTCTCACAAATCATAAACCAGCTCCTTCACCCTCCTCCTTCCCACCACTTTCTCATACCCACAGAACAAATTGATAAACCGGGACCATCACCAACTGTTTGATAAAGGATGATGACTTGTCTCCATCTGAAAATCTATGGCTTTGTGCATTCTGTAGACTTTCTGCTTCGAAACTCACAGTGTTGTTCAGGAGGATACTTGTTTTGTTGATACTTTTGATCATTGAGTTATTGTTTGTGGTTCAGCTGAGTGCCGATCTGAGTTATTGATGATCAACTTATGGAGTCAGTTGATATTCTCGTTTCTTGGTTGTGACCTCAGTTGTCGTTGAATCCTATGCTATTACAATGCAATAGCTTATTATAGACATATTGGAAATAACTTTAGGCTAGTCAACTCTATACAACACTAGCTGACTTATGTTTTTCGACAATAAACGACAAGCAATTAAACAACACATCTTTTTTCTTAAGATGAGGTATTTATGGCCTTCTCCTTGTTAGAATAATTTCTTTTGAAATTGGATCGTTTGAATGTGATTGAGGTAACCCATACTGTTTTGCACGTGAACGTTGAAGTACGAAAAAATCCACTCCTGCAGTTTTGTCCGTTTGCAATAGTTTTTTGACAATCAAGACTTGTTGATTGACAGAAATGTCAATTGATCATAGAGTTAGCGAAACTTGTGTTTTAAGCTCCTCGAGTATATAGTTGTAAGTTCCTCCTGAACTGTCGGCTGATACTCATCATCAACTGGTTTGCTCTCTTATAATTTTTTGTTGGTCTTTTTCTCTCATAATTGTCGGAAGATGACAAGCAACGGATGAACCAGATCTTTCCCGATGATTTTTCAAGCTTGAGTTCAAAACCTAATAACGATTACAATGCTAATATTAATTCTAACTAAATCAACTCTATTGAAAAAAGTAGCTGATTTGATAATTTTTCAAACATTCATCAAAATATTATAATTCCTAGCATTTGATTTGAATTAAAAACCGCGATTTAAATTTTTTAATTCAATAAAATATCAATCCAAATATTCTTGATTTTAATATCTTGATAATTTGATAGAATTAGGGAAACAAGTTTTTTTTTTTATCCCAAGTAATTAAGTTACTCGAAATTTTATCCCAACTTCTGATCATTAGGGAATTTTATCCCATTTTTTTATTTTGTCTGGAATTTTATCCTATTTGACTAACACCGTTATATTTGTGCTGACTCATTCAGTTTCTTCCACGTAGAATGCTGGTATGGCATCCACGTGGAATTTTTTTAATTTGAGACGAAAATGACGTTGTTTGTGATAATAGAATAAAAGTTCAAAAATCCCTAAATCTTAATAGCCCTAAATTATTTTCCCCTGAATCCCGTCACCCTTCAAATCCTCAACGATGAACCCAACATCCTCATTCCGGTGGCGGCATTGAAGGCAGTGGTGTGCATCTCCAGGTGAGTGGAATCACTTCCTTAGATGATAAACGTTGCTTCTTCTTCCTGCTACGTGCAATGTGTTGCTGTTTTGCTGCCTTCTTTGTTTTATTTGCTTGACATGGTGCCTCTATGACTTGTCTATAGAACTTACAGTAAATCATGAATATTTGGTATGCATACTCAAAAGGTTTTCCATCTTCCACTCGTACGTCCAAAAATCAACATTAATTGTTAAGTCACAAACGTCCCCGACATTTAAATGATTGTATACTAAGCGTATACCATGTATTAATCCTTAACAAATTTTATATAACATACAAGCCAATGCTCAAAGACGCAATGTTTACTAGCTTCTCTGTTATGATCACAGTTAGATTGCATTTGTCTCATTTTTTTTAATAAATTACTGTTAAGATAGATTAGATATGATTATATCTTTGTATATCTGTAGATTCATATCTATCTTTTCTAGATTAGGTTTACTTGTATGTCTATATATACCACATTGTAATCCATATTTCATTGAGTGAAATAAGAATTAATATTCTCTACATAGTATCATCCAAATCTTTGGCTCAAACCCTAGTTTTCTCTTCATCGAGCCCTCTTTTTTGTGCATCGCCCGTCGGCTTTCTTGCCATGGCCGATCCCCAGCTTCTCGATGATCTTCCTGAGACAATATAGTGCCTGAATTTACTACTTTAACATGTAAGTGTTAAAGATTCACCAGAGTATAACACTGTGATGTTAGAGTGCGGTGTTAAAGATTAATACACAGCGGAATAATTAGTTTGGGTTTTATTGCTAATCCCTAGACGACCTTACGGCTAAACAACTTCACTATGAAAAACGAGTTTACACAGTAAGATAAATAATAAATAGCTTAGTTCTGTCTCGGTTCACTCCCTTGAAGAAACTTCACTTTACATAGAAGTTGAGACAACAACTATGGGAAAAACACACTACCACACTAACACAAGACTACAACAAGACTCTTCTACCGTAGGATTCACTCTTCGGAGATAGATTCCGCCGTAAGCTAGTTGATTCGTGGAAGGTTGAAAGCGCGTGCAAGGCTGAACCGATTTTGAAGAGAATATGTATAAGAATGTAGTATAATCGCCCAACCTTTCTCCAACATCGATCTGCCTATTTATTCAGACTTGGAGCACTCAAGATGATGGAGAAAAACCAAGATGGAATAGTTAGTAACCAAAACAAAACATGGAGTAACCATGATAAATATCCAAACATACCAAAGATGGAGACAAAACCACAACATCAATGGATCAACCATCACAAAAATGATCAACACAAGTCTCACCTTGGGTGTCAGAATGTATCCCCCTGAATGGTAGCTGGATGGAAAGCTTGTTCCAATTCCTTTGTCTGCTACAGAACATCTTTCACCTTTTTAGTCTTCACTTTCATCACTCATAGTGTAGGGGATATTCTTGAATCGCTTGTGAGAGAGGGTTAGAGTTTTCTTGAACACCAGATGAGTTGGATCAAAAAACAAATCTATCATTGGAGTTGAACACGTTGATGTTTCTGATATTGTCACTGCACACAAGATGTTAGCAACAATAACAATTTAACCTAAGTGGAGGAGAAACTTTTACCAATGCGGTAGATAAAATTAGCTTGCTCTTCTGTGTGAACGGTAGCAGTCTTTGTTCGAGTCCATCTTTTGACCTTGCCTTCACTCTTACTTTGTACACATAAAGATTCCACAAAGATAAAATGAACACTTCTAGTCCTTTTCAACGTATGAAGTCCTGTTGATCCTATTTTTTTTTAAATCTTCTTCCCTTTGTGGTCAGTTTCAGAATCATGCTCAGAGCTTTCCACCAGATCATACATATCCACTTGATGATTGTCATGCGATGCACTTTCATCAAATGAGTCAAACTCTAACATGTTAGTGTCAGAGTCATGGCCAGAAACAGTTTTGACATCGCCTTCTCCTGGGTTATCAAGGTTGATAAAGTTCTCAAATTCTCTGGGGAAAATCTCTGCAAGGGAAGGTGTCATCCAGATTGTTGCAGTCTCAGCGTTAAGTGTTTGCCTCTTCTTCAAACTTTCTAGCATCTGAGTGTCAGACTGTGAATTGAGTGGCTTAGGATCTGTTAAAATTGGATTTGGTGGGAGTAGCAGTTGAAGAGATATGTTTTTCTGTTTGAGGAGGGTTCGGAATTTTCTCAGCTGTAGGAACTTGTGGCCAGGTTTCAGTAGGGTGTTTAGGTGATGGAGATGGTGGTTCTTTGGATTTTGGGCTTGAAGAATTAAAGAGAGTAACACCTTTATGATTCACATGAGAGAAGAGATCTACTTGTTTGGATGCCATTAGTCTAACAAAGTGTACGCATGAGAGTAATGCTCCATGCAAGAGAACGCTTTCCGGAGCAACTCTAACAAACTATGTGGATTCCAGACCACACATAGGCCCTGAGGTTGACTTTGCAAAGTCACCTGTCACCAGCATACGCATGTATCCCGTACAGATAGTTGTATGAATAGGAGATAACTCCCGAATTATCCTCCGTCATCCAATAGGAGCCGCAATCCCCCGGGAATGCCTCTTGGGCCCTCGAGAATGCCTCATGGGGTACCTCGAGACTCCGCACTTTGTAATTATCACTGTCGGAAGTTTTGATTCCAACACCTACTTCTGAATAGGCCCTAAAACCAAAAGGGGCTATTGTTGGGGTCAGGCCCTAGCAGCCCAACCAAGATCATATTATTAAGTCGAAGCCTATATCAAGATTTATCGTTGCAGTCCGATTAATCGAAGCCCATAAATCAAAGTAATACGATAGTCCATTTAGTGGAGGCCCGATCAACTAATCAAAGAAAACTCAATCAACTATATGGAGCACGGACGTCCCCTTTATCCATTCTTTTCCTTTATCCATTCTTTGTATTTCTACTTCTTGTATCTACTCTATTTGGTAATTTTAAAGTGATTTCTTTGTCTTAATACAAAATCACGGGCTCTATTTAAATTGAACCTCAATAATATGTATGTATGTATGTATGTACGTATGTATGTATATGTATGTATTAGTATAGTTATAATATAATTTTTTTTTCATATTATGCATCCAACTGTATATATAAATTTGATAAAAACTATAGTAAGTAAATAAAACACAAAGCTTATAAAAATAAGAATTTATTTTACAAAATTAACCTATCAAAAAATTATGTTTATATTGTTTGTAAGTAGAAAATACGATAAAATATTGAAAATATTTTGGTTTACAAAAATGACACAAGATTTTGTTGAGATTGTTATTATTTTTTTATCGAAATATATGTATATGTCATAATATAAAACATATCACGTAAAACAAAATTTAAAAAAATAAAATTGGTATGATGTGATGATTTTACACCTGCGCTATGCACGAATTAAATATATGATGTCTTATTTATGATATTAAGATTAATTAATAAATTTACATATTTTAATATTTTAAAAGATTCGTTTAAATATATTTATTTCTTAATTCATCAATATGACATTTAATATAGTATAATATAAATTATATTCTATATAATATGTCAAAATATATATATAAATTTTAATAAAAACAAAAATGAAGCATATCAAATACAAAATTTATGGGATTTGATTTTAATATTATCACATAAAAGATACTCCCTTCATCCCGCCCGAATTATTGCACTTACCAAATCGGGTGTCCCAACCGAATTATTACATTTTTAAAAATAAAAACTTTTCCACACTCAACAATAAAATATTAACTCTACTTATACTCACAGTCCTTAATTCTCGTGCTCAAAATAAGTATTACAATTTGCATGTGACGGAGGTGGTATTATATTTGTACTATTTTAAAAATAGTAAATAAATTAAATTAATGAAATATAATATTTTAAAAAAGTGATTTTGTTATATTTCTATTATTATTTATTGTATATCTATAATATAATTGAAGGAAAAAAATAAAATAATAAAAAATTAATATAGAAAGTTATGTTAGACTACTTTGTTTTATTATATACTAGAATTTCATTCGTGAGTTGCAAAGAATTGTTATATTTTAGGCATTACAAAATAAGTGTATCAAATATTCCTTATGATTATAGTTAGGAATGACAGTTTTTTACACGATATGAATTTTCAGAAATATAATAAATTTAGATTGATATTCATTGGATTGGGATCCATGTAAGATCAAACATGACCTATTAGGATTTGATTTTATGTAAGATCGAGCATGACCTATTATTTATATTAAGTTTGTATAAAGATGGATAATTATGATTATGTAATAACCCGGCTAATCATAATGAGGATATCATATTGTTTAATGATTAATCATGCTACTAATTGATCGATTAATCTTTTTTATCGGCAAATCACGGTCAAATTCGTTAACGCGAATTTGAGCCCGAAAATCTTGGAAGATATGTTTATGGATATGATTTGAGACATCGTAACTGTTTAAAGGTCGAATGTGAGATTTGAAACCGAACATGAAGAATTAGGGTTTCGAGTGTTGTTGAGATTATTTATTTTTGGTATTAATTGGTTGCTAGATTATAACATAAAGCTTTATAATCTTGAATAAGTGAAGGACACTTGTCTTGCTTGTGTTACTACAAACCATAACTCACCAAATGAGGGGGGTGAGGTGTTGATTAAGGAAATGGGTAGCAACTAAGGGTAGAGATACATAATTCATTTTTCATTTTCGTGAAAAAGAAGCAGCCCCATAGATAGCAGACATCTGGCGCCTTTTCCGGCCAAACAGCGGCAAATTGGGCAGTCAACGTACGTGAGAGACAAATTTGTAAATCTTCGAGAGTAAATGAGTTTAGACTACTCATTTTCCCAAATTGGTAAAGAAATGAGTGAGTTATTCTGGTTACACGAAACTGTCATAAAGTCTCAATTTCGGGTTTTATGCTCAAATTGCTTGAAATCTATGGCTTGCTAAATTGTTTCTAAACATTTATAGGAACTTAATTGAAGCTTTTTGGTGGATTTTTGGGGTTCGATTGTTGTTTGAGTCGATCAAAGCTAAATTGAAGAAGGTGATGGCTCTTCTTTAAGAAATTCAACTTATATGCATCATTTGGGGTTTGATCATACATGCAAGTATATTTCTATGTTGTTTAGCATGTGTATTTGATAAATTTAAGTTGTGATTATTGTTGGTGATTGATAATTGAAGAAGGTGATGGCTCTTCTTTAAGAAATTCAACTTATATGCATCATTTGGGGTTCGATCATACATGCAAGTATATTTCTATGTTGTTTAGCATGTGTATTTGATAAATTTAAGTTGTGATTATTGTTGGTGATTGATAATGGTTGAGATTTGGGTGAAAACGGCGAGACATGACGCAACCCATTGCCGGCGCAATTGAGGCATGGTCAAAGGTTTTGACCGCGTTCGAGACATGTTTCAGAAGCCTTTTTGGCGTGGTTGGGGCGCGGTGGAGGCCCGGTCAGAAACAGACCGTGCTAGAGACAGGCAAATACGAGAAACTCTGGTTTCCTTTCTCGTTTCGTTTGCCCTCGATGATTGAACTTAGATATCATCTTTAGAATCACACCATGCTTAATATATGAGGTCATAACACGATTTAGACGTGGATTATGATGGTTTAATTGGCTTGATCTTATGTTATCTTAATCGTCGGAGTATGAGTTGCTTGGATAAGAATATTGGATTGGTTGGAGAAAGAACTAAGATTCGATAGAATAATGTTGAAAACTGAATGAGATGATGTGAACAATGATATGATCACGATGTTCTAAGTTATGATTATTGATATTTATGAAGCTATTTGGAACTATGTTCTAAGGTGGAGTGAGGGGGAAGCTATTATTTATAGAAGGGAGGTGATTGTAAATTCGGAATTACCGAAAGTTAAAAAGTTAAAGGGGTTATCATTCGCTTGTCACATCGGTCACTTTAACATCACCTCACGTCAACTCCACATCTCTTCGTATCATTGCACGGGATACCGTGATATTTCATCGATAACGAATATTTATCGATCGATATTATCCCGATACAAAAAATATCGGGTTGTCAAATGAATTATCGATATTAAATTAATTATATTGATCAATAATTAATTACTCTGATAAAATAAAGATGGCAATGAAAAATGCCCAAAATAATAACTCCAAAATAAATTTGCTTCAAAAACTTCGGATTTAATTCGATAATAAATTATAACTTCCGAATTTACGATAAATACATTTAAATTTAACGAGGGGCATTACACAATTTTTGGGAATATGAAGTAATTAGAATGCTAGGCTCTTAAGGAGTATTTGAAAATAAATAAGATACAAATTTTATACTTAGGAAATAGAGATTCTCGGAATTGTCCTGCACAGCTTGCAACTTCGAATTTTTAAAATTTCCTAGAGACCTGGGTTTATGCTGAAATTTTGATATGTTATACTAGACGTATAAAGGGAGATATTTTTATAATCTGAGATAATTAGGTGGAGAGGTCAATTTTATAAAAATCTCACAAGAAAATGTTTTGCAGCAATATGTTTGAATATGTCAGTCTTGATTTCAATTTTTTTTTTAAAATAGTAAGATACCTTTGATGGACTTGATATCTTTACACAATAAATTAGACATGTTTTGGAATCTTGTGGTAAATTTTGGAGTTAATATATAAAGCAGCCACATTTTAAAAAAAATAAAATCTCTCAAGTAGACTATTGTAGTTTCATTTTGCTGTTTGCCCTGTTATATTCTGATTTTTGGATATATTGTGGTAGAAGTATATTAGATGTATTTGTTAGATTTTGAGAGATTTTGGTTGAGATTTTCAATTTTGGTGAATTTCTAAATATAGGGTCGAAGAAGAGAAAATCCTGCCAGAAATGGCGCACTATTTTTAAACGTGTGTAACTTATACTTTGAGCAACCTTTTTGAGCTCCATTTTTTTTGAAGTAAACTAGGTATATAAATCTATCTATAGTATAAATTTCAAGTCCAAACTAGCTATAATAAAATTTAAAAAATTCAGTTAAAATTACTGTTGTGCATAGTTTGGCATGACAACAGTGTTGGCCCCTGGATACAAAGATGGCAAAATCACAAAGTGGTACGAGGAAGACGAGTGGTTCGAAATAAGCTGTTCGAACTAAAGGAAGTGGTTCGACCGTGCGAGCTACAACACTTGGGGAAATTTTCTGAGTTTATTACTTGTAATGAAACTATTACATAAACTCTACTCTCTATCTACAATGCTATTTATAAGAACCAAAACTAAGCATTTAAAACACCACAATTAATGCCCATCAATTTCCACCTGAAACTGTCGGCAATAAATACTTGGTTGACTAGTAACTGCCGCACAACCTGAAACGGCTAAGTCTGGGACGGTTCGAAATGTAACGGTCGAACTGTTACTCTTCCTTACCTCCTCGAGCCTCCTCGAGCTCGAACTGCTGAGGAGTAAACACAACATTCTCCCCCTTACTCCTGGTGCGGTTCGAGATCTCTCAAACCCAACAGGTGTCGCATCGTCACCAACCTTGGTGCAGATAGAGCTTTCGTTAGTGCATCGGCTCTCTGCTCGTCACTTCGAATGAACTCCACTTCGACCTGTCCTGCTTCAACGCACTCTCAGATGAAATGATATTTCGTATCAATATGCTTGCTGCGACCATGAAAAACTGGATTTTTCATGAGTGCTATCGCAGACTTGTTGTCGACGAAGAGCTTTACTGCCTTCGTCCTCGAACCACATAGTTCGAATAACAACGCCTTCAGCCAAAGCGCTTGACAAGCTGCTGCTGCTGCCGCCATGAACTCCGCTTCGCATGAGGAAAGGGCCACCGTCTTTTGTTTCTGTGAGTTCCACGAAACAAGTGAATCATTGATGTAGAACACCATTCCTCCAGTGCTCTTTCGATCATCTAGATCTCCTGCGAGATCACTATCCGAGTATCCCACGATCTCTTCATCTCCAACTCCCCTGCGAAACACTAGCCCGAACTGCATAGTGCCTCGAAGATAACGAAGAATCTGCTTCACGGCCTTGTGATGCATCTCCATAGGCCTCTCTATAAACCTGCTGGCAACTCCAACAGCATAGGATAGATCCGGCCTTGTATGAAGAATATACCAAAGACAACCTATAACTCTTCGGTACTCGGTATCGTTGACCGGTTGTCCTTCGGGATTTTTGTAGAGCTGAGCCCTCGGCTCCATAGGGGTCCGGGTCGAGTTGCAATCAAGCATGCCGAACTGACTTAGCACCTTCCTGGCATAAGCTGTCTGCTTGATTGAGATACCTCCATCGAACTGGTCCACCTCGATTCCAAGATAGTACGAGAGTGATCCGAGATCACTCATCTCGAACTCCCCCATCATCTGCTCTTTGAAAATTCGAACTCCTTCCGGATCCTCACCTGTTACAATCAAGTCATCAACATAAACACCAACAATTAATCTGTTGTTAGTGCCACCCCTTGTGTACACCGCTTGTTCCTGCGAACACCTCTTGAAACCCATCTGTTTCAAGCTTCTGTCGAGCTTCAAATTCCAAGCTCGAGGGGCTTGCCTTAGTCCATAGAGAGCCTTCTTCAGCTTCAGCACGAGGTGCTCCTTTCCAGTGACTTTGTACCCTTCTGGTTGAGTCACGTACACCTCTTCTTCAAGGTCACCATTCAAAAATGCTGACTTCACATCGAGATGGTGCACTCGCCATCCTCGATTGGCTGCAACGGCAAGTATGACTCGAACTGTATCCATTCGAGCAACTGGTGTGAAGACTTCCTCGAAGTCTATCCCTTGTCGTTGTACGTAGCCCTTCGCTATCAAACGTGCTTTGTGCTGGATTACTTCACCACTCGAGTTCTTCTTCAATTTGAAGACCCACTTGAGTCTGATCGCCTTGTGTCTGGCCGGCAATGGTACGAGAGACCACGTCTCATTCTTTTCAATGGCTTCAATTTCTTTCGCCATTGCTTCCTCCCATTGTGGTTCTCCAGCCGCTTCTTTGTAGCAAGACGGCTCCTCCGTCTCTGCTAACATCACCTCCTTGAACTCAAGTTCGACCCGAGGTGCATCTGCTAAGATGTCGGCCATGTCTCTATATCGAACAGGGCCTTCGTCACTCCCAATGTGTCCACCTGACCATGGAGTGGGTAGACCACCATCTTGATCTACTCTATTTGGGACTGGTTCGATCTGTACGGTATTCGAATCAAGTTGTTCGAATACTTCTGTAGCTTCCTGCTCCTTCGTCGAACCACCATCAAACTGGGTCGATCGAGTCCCATCAAAAACTTCAACTGAGCCATCATTGTCTATATTAGACCAAACCCAGGCTTCTCCTTCTTTGAACACTACATCGCGGCTTACATGTATCTTGCCGAGATGTGGTTCGAGCAGCCTATGCGTCTTGCTCCCTTCTTCGACACCTAAGTACACAAATGAGTGACTTCGGTCGTCGAGCTTCTTTAAGTTAGGATTGGTTACTTTGGCATGTGCAGTACACCCAAACACACGCAAGTGTGATAGGTGTGGGGCTTCCTTCCTGTCCATACTTCGAACGGGGTGTTGTCTCGAACGGCTTTAGTTGGGAGTCTGTTGAGTAGGTAGACTGCGTGTCGAACCGCCTCCCCCCAATACCTGCTCGGAACACTCATACTCTTAAGTAATGATCGAGTCATTGCCATTACTGTTCTGTTCCGCCTTTCAACCACACCATTCTGTTGAGGAGAGTATGGTGCGGTAAAGTGTCGTTCGATCCCAGCCTGCTCGCACATCTCTGCGAACTCCTTTGACAAGAACTCTCCACCTCTATCCGATCGAAGGACTTTGATTTGAAGCCCGGTCGTATTCTCGACCAACTCTTTCGTCTTTCTGAACAATGTACATGCATCATCCTTTGTCTTCATCATGTGTAGCCATATCCATCTGGAGTGATCATCAACAATCAACATGAAGTATCGATTGCCTCCGGGTGTGGTAGGATTGATCGGACCACACAAATCAATATGCAACAGTTCGAGCAGTCTCTTTTCTCGAAACTTGGCTTCTCCAGCAAACGGCTGTCTCGTCTGCTTTTCTACTAAACAAGTTCGGCAAAGCTGCTCCGGATGCGATATTGATGGAATTCCTACGGCCATTCCCTTGTTAGCGAGTGTCTTCAAAGCTTGGAAATTAACATGCCCGAGTCGAGCATGCCATAGCCATGCTGGATCTTCAAGGTTTGCTAGAAGACTAACCGGGTTTGCCAACTGGAGCTCGATTCGGTATAACCAATTCTGAGATCGCCTCACCTTCATGATGAGACACAAAAGGCTCTTGGCGTGCACTTTGAGCTCGTTACCGTCCACTATCTGGTGACCTGTCTCAGTTAATTGTCCGAGACTCACCATGTTACTCTTCAGTCGAGGAATGTAATATACTTCCTCGAGCACCGATTGATCACCGTTTCTGCACTGGAAAAGGATGGAGCCTTTTCCTCGGATCTCTATTGCTGAGTCATCATCAAACCGAATCTTCCCGGTGACTGTCTCATCAAGTTCGAAGAACTTTTCTTTGTCACCGGTCATATGATTGCTAGCACCATTATCCAAGAACCAAACATCTTTTGGTTCCTTGAGAGGCTTGGTTTCTTGCTCGTTGAGCATGATAACCTCATCCGATGGGGTCTCCTCTGAGATCACCATTAGTAACGCTCCTTCGACGTTATTCCCATTGGCAAGATGAGCTTCTTCATTCTTCTTTGGTGCTCGGCATTGAGACGAGTAGTGACCCATTTCGTGCAGTTATAACAACGAATATGGCTCTTGTCTCGAGGAGCTCCTCGACCACCAGAGCCAGTCAATGCTCCTCGACCACCATAGCCAGTTGATGCTCCTCGACCTCCTCTTCCTCGACCTCTGCCACGACCACCGCGTCCTTGATTCCAATTATCTCCGGGGGCCTTCTTTGACTGAGTAGAGTCCCTTCCATCTTTCTTGAGTCGAGCCTCCCACTCCGCCTGAGTTAGGAGAACTTGATCCTCCTTTCTTTCCACGCTCATATGCTTCTTACGCGTGCGTTCCTCGAAGGCTTTAAGTCTACTGAATGCCTCCTCGAACGTGAGTGTATCAAGGTCATAAAATTGTTCAATCCCGGACCGCTCTGGGACTGTGTCGAACAACTTTTTCACCAATGTAGAGTCACTTAGAGTTCCACCAAGACTCGAATAAGTCACAGACATGGTAGTGAGTCGTCCGGCATAATGATCGAGGGACTCACTATCATTCATGTGCATCACGTCGAACTCGCTTTTGAGTGTCTGCAACCTTGCATTCTTCACTCTATCTGCTCCAACGAACCTCGTCTTTAAGCAGTCCCATACTTCCTTAGCTGTTGTCTTCTTGGCTACTTGTATCAGGAGGTCCTCTGGAAGTGCTTGGAAGAGGTGCGACCTCGCCTTCTTATCGAGCCGGGTGTCTACTTCTGCGCCTTCTGCTGGTTCGACTGCCTCCCATACTCCTTGGTCCTCCATCATTGCCTGCACACGAATCACCCAACTTGTGTAATTCGTGTGAGGCAATTGCGGGTACTGGAACGAACTGCTCCCTTGCTGTGCCCGTGATGTTTCTGCAGTAACTATATCCATATTGTCCCACCGTATGATTTTTGGCATAAACTGACGCTCTGGTACCACTTGTTGGCCCCAGGATACAAAGATGGCAAAATCACAAAGTGGTACGAGGAAGACGAGTGGTTCGAAATAAGCTGTTCGAACTAAAGGAAGTGGTTCGACCGTGCGAGCTACAACACTTGGGGAAATTTTCTGAGTTTATTACTTGTAAGGAAATTATTACATAAACTCTACTCTCTATCTCTGGAAAAGAAAACTATTTTCTCTCTCTACTTCTTGATTCTTGATTCACACTTTTACAAATGAAATCTACAATGCTATTTATAAGAACCAAAACTAAGCATTTAAAACACCACAATTAATGCCCATCAATTTCCACCTGAAACTGTCGACAATAAATACTTGGTTGACTAGTAACTGCCGCACAACCTGAAACGGCTAAGTCTTGGACGGTTCGAAATGTAACGGTCGAAACGTTACTCTTCCTTACCTCCTCGAGCCTCCTCGAGCTCGAACTGCCGAGGAGTAAACACAACAAACAGCAGGATGACCTTTCGATAAATTTTTCATACTTGAGCCATACTCTTAATAAAAAAAACTTCCGAGATTTTAAGAATCCGTTTGTACTTAGACCTTCATAAATAATAATTTAAGATTTTAGAAGTAACACCCGGACGTTGAGAAATACGTTAGCAAGCAACATAAGCACATATTCTCTTAGTGCAAGCCATATTTCTTTTAACTCATTCTTATCTACAAAATGTACGTTCATGAAGGTAACCTAAGGAGATACAATTAGAGGAGTGGAATCAGCTCGGTACTTTTGCAAGACTTGATTAAGGTGGGCTTTTCTTATCTTATAAATCAAATACCAAGTCGATGTTTTATAAAATGATTTCAAATGAAAGTATGATTATATTTCTGTTTTGGAAAGATGTGCGTAAGTGAAATATGTTTTTTTTTTTTTGTGCCAATGTATGATTTGTCATCCAAGAGATGAATTTCGTGATATAATGATTGGGGTTGATGCATTCCTGGTTGTAGGAAGCAGGACCTAGTGAACTTTTGGACCAGTTAGGATTTCTACTCGTACCAGTGTGCGGTGAGTGGCCACTCCCGTATCACTCAATGATGAATTGATAATGATAGTGATGACAAAATGGTACTTATGGCACTAAATGAGTTGAGCGCGCTCTGTGGGAAAAATATATTGGCATGCACAAGTATTTTGTAAAACTCTTGTGCTTCGCTGTGTGAATATACTGACGTTACATACTATCTATTTAATTAGTATGATTTTTGGGCATGTCCTCACTGAGTGCAATCAATGTACTCAACCCTGCATATATATTTATAAATGTGTAGGTGAGATGGAGACGGAGGGGGCGAAGTTCTGAGATGTAAACACCCTTTGGAATTAATCTGAAAGCCATGAATTATATATCTTCATATATATAATTTAACCACGCTATTTCCACTGCCAATATTTGAACTCCTTAAATTCCCCACTTTGTCTTATAATATTATAATTATGAAAATTTTGTTTCTTATTGCGTTTATCAAGCTGGACTAGAATTCTATTGAAACCATTTAATTCTCTACAGGATTATCATTTCTCATATTTCTCCCATAGTTATTTACATTGTTCCTACTCCAATTGTATTCATCGGGCGATTATCATCCCCCATGTCGTGTCCCTGACTTTGGAAATTTATCGGGGCGTGACAGATAAATTATTTAAATTGAATGAATTATGCTATTCTAAAGTTTTGTTGTAATTTTTGTTGAGAGAATAATAAGGAGAGAGAAAAATGTGATCAATCTATAAAATATAGTATATCAAGCAAAAAATTATAGTGTATCAAGTAATGAAAGTTAACAAAAATAAAATAACCGCCACATTGAGAAATTAACTAAAATACTATTAATTTTATTAAATAATTATTATTTGATAAACTATAAAAAAAAATTAATGAAACAGATCTAATGGATAAGATTTATTCCTTTTTTAATCTAAGGATTTTTATAATGAGAACCAAACCCTATATATATATATATATAGGGAGAGGATCCAGTGAGAAAATTCTTAATGTTGGAAAGTGAGAAAGATGCTTGATTACATTCACGACATTGCTTGATTGTATTCAAGTCATTGCTTGATTACAATGTTGATTGATTGTGCTTTAGTTGTAGCTTGATTATTTTATTGCTTGATTGCGTTTTAGTTGTTGCTTGATTAAATATCAACCATTAATTTTTTTAGATCTGATGGACATTATTCATTCTTTTTTCTCACGGGAAGATTTTTTTTTACATGATCCCTCCTATATATATATATATATAGGGACGTGATCCAGTGAGAACCACTGTTACCATAGGAAATAAGAACCAATCTCGGCCATAGATCTTGCTCAATCAACGATCCAGATCTAATAAAAAACGCGGGCATTTTTTCCCCAAAAACCTACATTATTGGGCAATTTAGTCTTTTCGCTAATAATTAAAATTCCCCTTAAATTATTACTTTCTTAATACACATACCACGTACATGCATTATAGAGTTCACAAACTATCATTATATAGAGATAATACTATCATTATATATTATCCCTCGAATTTCACACGAATACACAAATATTACTAGCTGGTGTAATTATTCAAAGTAATAGGTTTCATCAAACAAAGCAAAGACCTACATTATATAGTTTATGGATTATCATTATATATCACAAATAGTATCATTATATGTTGAACTTAAAAAATATGTATAATATAAACTCAATGTGTTTTTTATTTCTTTTATTAATTAAAAATAATGTGCAAAAGCAACGTAAATTGTGGATTGCGAATAAAGTTGTAATTAAATCTGAATTAAAAACAAGTTACAATCACTCATTGAACCTCTTCTACAAACATCACAAGTTGCAAGAATGAGGTGTGAGGGTTGACAAATAACAATACAATACAATAATAGCAATACAATACATTGTGGAACAAACGAGGGACAGAACCTCCTCAATCATCATCAATCATCATTCTCAACATAGCTAGCTCTTAATCTCATACAGAGTTGATGTAAAGAGCTAACTGAGGTCAAGGAATGTTTTGGCCAAGTGATGCTTAGTCTGTGAGAGATGGTGAGCCTCCAAGATCTCAACAATCTCACCATTGACAACAAGGCACACCACATCAGCTATTCTCTGCATTTGATTGATGTTGTGTTATCACACTTTGGAACAAACGAATTTGTACAAAAAAATCATGAATTAAATTTGAAACTTATAGCATATAATGCAGGTTTCATAACTATATAATGCATGTCCTTACCCTATATAATGAATTTTCATAACGGAACTGAACCTCCATAAACTAATTATAACTGACTCACATATAATGCAACTATTACAAAACAATAATGCAAGTCATAACATTATATAATGCAGATATACAACAAATTTGAAAGTACGTAAACTAATAATCACTCATTCACATATAACATAAGTACTACAAATATATAATGCAATTCATAACAAAATATAATGCATGTATTCGCACTATGTAATGAATTCTCATGACGGATCAGAACCTCCATAAACTAATTATAACTGAATCACATATAATGCAACTGTTATAAAACAATAATGCAGGTTGTAGCATTATAAAATGCAGGTATAAAATAAATTTGAAAGTACGTAAACTAATAATCACTCAATAACATATAACACAAGTACTACAAATATATAATGCAATTTAAAACGATATATAATGCACATCTTCAAATTAAACATTTAAGAGTGAAAACACCAAACAAAAACAGCAATCTACGAAACAAGATTCAATATCTGCAAACAAATCATCAATAACCTATACAATGAAACTTTGATTCTATCACCGTAATCTGATAACTAATGATCGAATATCATATCAGAAAACAACTGCTTTTATTGCATAACAGATGTAATTTATAAATTCTTGCCTTTCAAAGGATCCATAACTCTTCGACGACGATGACGAACGCAAACAATAACGAGCGCAGACGATCGCGAACAGATTTCACAGAGAGAATGAATGAAGAAAATATATAATCACAGAAGGAATGAAGATCGCAAATCGCAAACCGCAAAGGAAAGAAAGATCACGAGATTTAAATTAAGATTCTAAAAATATTGAATTCATGTAAGTACAAAATTATCCCTTATTTTACAATAATGCAGGTCAATACAAACAATAATGAAACGCGAACGAAATTAAATCTGAGCTGTTGATATCATGTTTTGGATGGCCG